>APFE030466546.1:105401-124156 GCA_000404065.3 Pinus taeda | reverse complement strand
TCCAGCTCTGGGAACTCGAACTCCTCGTAGACCAATGGTAACATACATCATAGTTGTTTTTAGTTTTATATACTTGACTGCGAACGTTGTAGGTTTCTTATTTTGTGGTGTTGTTTGTGTGCAGCCCCATCCCGCAACATTATTTGCCAGCCTTCCATGAATATAGCTACATTTTCACCTCAGGTAAGGAGATTCTCAATTCTCAATTTTTGTTAAATCCATCATAGATGAATCAAATTACATTCAAGTTTTTGTCTATTTTAATACACAAAAAATTCCCATATCTTGGTACATATGGACAAAGTCAAATGGTTAACATTTAATTTTGTTCATATCCATCATATTACCAAAATAATAAAAAAACTGCAAATAACATAAAAAGAACGAAATCAAATAATTTCCTTGGCTAAGTTGTTCTTTTTTAGATCTGCAATGAGCCTCCAGTAACACAGCTAAACCTAAATCAAATGTTTTCTTCTGTTAGATATTACATATATACACTCAAATTGTCCCCTTTCAACAACCACTTTTCAAAGTTTTCACTTACATTCTAATTTAAGTTACATTTTACTTTGTGAAAAGAGGGGAGAGTTGTTCGAGTTGTTCCCTCTGTTCACCAACGCTAAAAACAAAGGGAGGTGGTGAATAGCTCACTCTTCGTACTGCAAATATTAAGAGATAAGAAGGAGGAAGGTTGTGAAGACTGAAAAGGCTGTGAAGATATTAAACTTCTCTCATTTTTGCCTTATTAAGTGAATCTTTGGTATGCAGCTATTCTCTATTGGGGAGTCTAATTTTGATTCGGTATTAGCTTAGTTTTGCGTTGTGTGACTGGGGAATTTCCTCCAGGAATCTAAGTCTACGTTTGGTTTTGTATTATCTTAGCTTTCTGTAGTGTAACTAGGGAATTTCCTCAGGGAATCTAAGTTTCCCTTTCGTTCTGTATTAAGATAGATTTATGTTGTGCAACTGGGAAATTTGCTCAAAGAATCTATGACAAAGTTTCCACTGTGTATAATTTCCTGATGAAATCTATATCTACTTTTGATTTTGTATTAACATAGATCTATGGTATGTAACTGGATAACTTCCATCCGAAATCTATGTCTACTTCTGATTCTGTTATAGCATAGATCTCTGATGTGTAACTGCGGTGTTTCTTGATGCAATGTATTTTCACATCTAAGAATGTGTTGATAAGACTATGGTTATGGTTGGATTCGAAAGATTATTGTTCCAAAAATCAGTCTCGTTAATGTAATAACTTCTAAAATTATTAGTAACACCACGTTACGATAGTATTGGATGGTTTTTATTGGAAAAGCAATGTTGGATTTCCTCCAAGTTGATTATCAACTTAGGTAGTACGGGCCAAAATATTCTATATTAGAGTCACTTTTTTAAATTCAGTGGCTTTTATTAAATTATTAGGGTTTTTAAAACTAGCATTTGCACCTTATGTTGCAAAAGAAACGCCGTAAGGCAATAATGGGGAAGAATAGGATAGAGTGGGGAAGTTCGGATGTTGATACTTAAATTTGACACATGTAAAATTAAATTAAATTTTGAAATAAATGAATAATTCAATATTTATTTGAATAATTATATCAATTTGATAATTGGAAAAACTAAATAAATTATAACTACATTACTTAATGATTTTGATATTTAAATTTGACAAGTAGAGAATTTGACTATGTATTAAAGTTTAAAGAAATTCCAATAATATTCCTCTTTTCATACCTTTCTTCTATCAAATAATTTCAACATTTACGAACCACTTACATAATATGATTTTGAAAATAATTTCAACATCTACCAACTATTTACACAATATAATTATGTATTAAAGTTAAAAGTAAAAGAGAATTAAATCTTTCTATGAATGTTATATGAATATAATGTTAGAATAGGTGAATTCCACCATTCTCTCATATAATTTCAACATTTACGAACCACTTACATAATATGATTATGCAAATAATTTCCATCTACCAACTATTTACACAATATAATTATGTATAAAGTTTAAAAAGTAAAAGAGAATTAAATATTTATGTGAATGTTATATGAATATAATGTTAGAATAGGTGAATTCCACCGGATTTTATGTTCAAGTCTCATTGGGAGGAGTTAAATTGCAAGGCTAGGCAATCCACTATCGATCCAGGAAATCTCATACATGCAACTTGGTACCTGTAATAAAATCTGATGTAGTTGTTGATGTCGATATCTTCTGATGATGTAGTTGTTGATTTTGATGTTGATGCTGTTTTGCGCTTTCTTGCTCTTCCTTTGCCTTGATGTCGATGCCTTCTTGAACTTTCTTGCTCTTCCTTTGCTTTGCCTTCTTGCTGTAAGAATCCAAGTATGCCACACCCACCAAGAGTGCTCCAAGAAAACTCTAAGTCTCTAAGAGTATGAGAGAGAAAGAAGAATGAGAGAGCTCCAAAACTGAATTGAGAAAAGGTTCACACTGAAAATTCTCAGATGCCTTTTTATTAATGATGCGTTTATTTTCTTCATTTTCCATTATTTTCCTCCATTTCCCTCCTCACATGCAACATGTGACCTTTCACCTCATTTTTCTCCCAATTTCCATTATTTTTCTTCGTTTTTACCCACTGGAGAATTGAAAGCTATTCTTAGCCAGATATATGTGCAACAGCCAACATGTTTCTTGATTATGTCTTAATTTGAAGTCTTGGTTAATGGATTTATGTCTTATTGGAAGTCTTGGTTAATGGATTAGAGTAACACTCCAGTGATTAACTATTACCTCAATGAAAATATAAAATTCCATAGATGTTATCCCTGATTGCTCATAGCTCATTCGGATATGATGTTTTACATAATGGAATATATATAAATGTTCTTTTGGTACGAATATGTTATTACATAACGAACTATATACAAATGTGCTTCTACAAAGATATAAATATAAGAAATATAACGACTCGTTTATCTTCGTTTTTACAGCATTTTCAACAACCATCTTCTTTGAACATAATTGTTACTATTTTTTTAAGTTGGTTTGATCCCCTGAATTTTGAACTTTGAATCATGGTAACCACCAATTAAATATTTTCAACCGTCTTCTTTGAACATAATTATTACTATTTTTTTTAAGTTGGTCTGATCCACTCGATTTTGAACCGTCTTCTTTGAACATAATTATTACTATTTTTTTTAAGTTGGTCTGATCCACTTGATTTTGAACTTTGATTCTCTGGATTTTTCTTATTTTAGACAATGCCAAAATCATTTTTCAAATCAACTCCGTGGAGAAATTGAATGCTTCCTCGGAGATATATGTTTATTCATTTTACTGATGCACCTTTTACGTTGGATTTTGAGGAATTCTTATTTAGAAAATACTTGTATCTTTAGAACAAAGTGCTCTTAAATTATGGAAGATTTAAAAATTAATAACTATTTTATTTTAGTAAGTATATTAATTTGACAATTGAAACCAAATAAAAAAATATAACTAGATTATTTAAGTCTAATTAAATTAAAAAAGATTTTGATATTTAAATTTCACACATGTGACCTGGATGCGGGTCTATCTATGGATATTAATGCAGGTTAATACTGCTGCAGGTAGCTGGTACAACAGGTGGCAGTAGTGCAGACCTCCCCAGGCCCTCAAGTAGATGGATGAAACGGTTATTACCCACAGGCAGATCACTCCTCACGCGAATTTAATTATGTAGAGAGCTCGAGAAATCTCTCTTGGTTCGACTTTGATGGCAGATTCGGCTCCTCCGATGGATTTATACCCCTAGCCTCCTCCCATGCTCGCAGCACCAGTTTCTCAGCCCTGTTCTGGTTTGACAGTAGAGTTGCAGGTCTAGACTCTCGGTCATTGCAGGCAACCTTACATTGGAAGGTGCTTCATTCCTAGTTCTTCTGCTCCCTCAAGCTATCCGGTTACTGTTTCGATGGTTTATCGTCGTGGTAGCTGCCACCGTGGTGGAGGTCGTGGAGGGCGTGGGTGCTCTCAGCTTGCTCCTCTGCCCATCATTCTTCTGGCCTCGGCTTCTCCCACCTCTGAAACCAATAGACCTATCCCTTATAACTCCTTTCAGATCACCCACTTCACATTCCATAGTCGTCTTAACCAACCTGTTCTTTTTGCTAGTATCATGGTCATTTTCTCAGAAGCAGAAGCCAGGCCCACTACTGAAACGACCATCCCATCCACTGATTCTCCAGGAGGTAGCGCGCAGCAGCGGATTGATGTGGGTTTCGATTTCCATGGCAGCAATTCACAGGCAAAAGGAATTGAGGGCGATATCCCCATGCCTCCTGCAAGTACTCAACAGAACGCCCCTGCTCCTGAACAACAGCCGAATGGCTCGGACAGCTCACAACACTTGGCAATACCTCCAAATGGAAATGCTTCAATTCACAGGGAGAACGTGGACGACACATGGATGGGCTATCCTTGCCCAATTGAAGAGGAGGTTCCGGAGATCGACTCTAATGTCTGAAGAATTCTGGGTTTTGGGTGCTGCTCTAGTTCTCTCTGTTTTCAATTTCTTTTTGTATCGCCAATATGGCTACTGTCTTCATCTCTTTGTCTACATCTCTCTGTCTCAGGCTTACAGCCAGGCTACATTGTCAATTTTGTGTGTCTGTATTCATGCTCAATTACAGCTGGGCAGTTCAGTCAGGTTGGTTCTGGATTACAAGCTGTTTTTTGTTTCAGGGTTTTTGTATCAGATTAATCCCAATTTTGGGATTATCTATCTGCATGGATGAAACTTCCTATGCCTCCTATGAGGCATTGACCTCTCTGTAAATATTTTTACTTTTTAATAGAATTAGTCTTTACCCAAAAAAAAAAAAAAAAAAAACATGTGGTCTAGATGATTTCCCCTGATTCCCCTCCGCTCCATCCCTATATCATTTTCCACCTACCATTTGAGGGATGGGACATGTCACCATTTAGAGGTTGAAACCACCTAATAGGGTCCTCGGTTAACCATTTTATTGAGCTTGGAGACATTTGTACATGGCAAAGGCCACTATGGAAGGGCATGCCACCATGAAGTGCCACATTGCTTCCACGAATTGTAAGCTATTTTACTTTATTATTATGATGACTTTTTGTATTGGAGGGAAAAGGGACGCATTGGATCTTACGCAAGACTGCAAGTGGGTTTCCATTTATGGCTTGGTCTCCCTATATGGGGTCCTAGCACTCCAAAGGGCCACATGGGCACTTGTGGGGTGAGCATTGAGAGCCATGGGACTCCACCATAATAGAGATTACTTCATGGATCCCCAGCTGCGCTTATTGATTGCTCATGTTCCACCATTTTTGATGAGGATGATGCGCCTGGTCCACCATGCCCAACTGGCTCCACAGTTGCACCAAACACTTGCATGATGTTCTAAGGTCTAGAGGATGTCTCCCACTACTGAGGTAGGTCTTATATCAGCATCCTAGCCCTTGCAAATGATCAAGAGGAATATTCTATCCATTTGGAGACCCATGAGGATGTCCTTATGCCCCCACACCCACTTGGGAGCACCACAGGTTCTTGCTTGGAAAACAAGGGGCCACCCCTTTGTCCACTATGTTTGGTGTTCATTTCTACATCATGCCACCCTTTGGACTTAATTAGGCCTCCTCAAAGGCCCAATGACTCACGTTTTTTATTATTCGACCCTCTTGAGAGGCTTATTCTTGTACTATTGAGCTACTTAGTGGGCTTGTCACCAAAAGTATTGTTATTATGCACATTATTTTATTTTAGGGGCTCAATTAGGCCAATTTAGCTAAATCAAATTCATTAGAGAGTGTATAAATAGAAGTGAGATGATTCATTTTCACCATCATCACTTGGATTGGGTTATCTCATCTTGTGATATTTTCGCTATCCTTCTTGGAGGACGAGTTTGGATGAATGGATAAATTTTGATGTTTGGATCTCTTTCATTTTGTCGTAGAGCTTCTCTATTGGCATATCTTGATGATTGGATATATTCTTTTATCAAATGTAAGTGCTATTTTAGTGCTATTCTTATTATTTACTTACGTCACATGCATGTTGCAGGGATTTTTCGCTATACTAGGTTGAAATTTACTGTTTATTTATGCGAAATTGTGGAAATTTGATCTTTTATAGTGTTGCATCATGTCATGGTCCATGTATGAATGAGTGAATGTTCCAAGAGATAATTTGTGTCAAAATTATCTTGATAAGTCATCAAATATTGCAAAATCGAAGTGTAAATACCTTGAAGCTGCTTCTAGCATGCCCTAATGCCATGTGAAGTTCTTTAAAGGCCTCCTTGACTAGATGAATCAATTTCAAGCTATCAATTATTCCTTGAATCCATCTCTCCCAAAGGATTAGGCACTAATCCTTCCATAGGTGATCATATTTAAAGCTTATTTCTTTCACCTCTCTTTTTTTCTAGGCCTAGCCTAGATAGGTCACCTAGGGCATCACCTTTCTCACAATCTAGCCATACAAACACTTCAATTTTTTGTCCACAACTGCATTGAGTTTTTCTCTAGAAGCCTTAAAAATTTGAAGCAAATCCGACAGTGGGATCTCGATATATAGCCAGCCCTATCTCGAGGACCATTTCTTGCCCTAGTTTTCCCTTGGCTAGTGTCCTCATTTGGATCATTGAATTAAAACCTCAAATAAAATTTGTCCTTTGATCCTCTTCTCCTCCCTAATTAGGCCAAGCCCCTCATTGGGTGATCAAATCCATACCCTTGACCTAATTTTGGGCCCACTTGGTCCTGTGTGGTCCCACAACTTATTGAAGCCAATTTCACAAAGACCACCTAGAAGCCAAGTTTTCGCGCGGATTTCTAGTACTAGGTATCTACTTTATAAATTTTATCCCAAGAGTCTTTTCTCACATGTATGTGCTCTTTTAATGCTATTATTCTTATTTACTTTTGTCACATGCATGCTGTTAGGATTTTCGCTATACTAATCTGAAATTTACTAGTTTTCTTATGCGAAATTGTGGAAATTTGATCTTTTATAGCGTTTTATCAGGTCATGGTCCATGTATGAATGAGTGAATGTTCCTGGAGATAGTTTGTGTCAAATTTATCTTGATAAGTCATCAAATATTGCAAATACACCACAAAGTGAAAGGAAAAAAAAAGATTTGGAGATGATATGGGGTTGCAGAGCTCTCATGGCGACCGTTAGGGTTTAACAGTTTGTTCTAGTTTCAGGCTCAGCCCGTGGTTTTTCCAGCCGTAGTTGACCAGCTCTTATGCTGGTGTCTGTGAACACTAGCGCGGTTGATTTTCTCAAGGAACTGAGACGCTCGCGGGGCTGGAAGCTGTCTTCTCACGCCTCGAAGCCCTGCTTCGACAGGGTCAAGTGCTGACCAACAGCATGGAGGCGGAGGGGTCCAGTGGGGCCCCTACTTTCAAGCAAATAGTCATGCAAACACAGAAGAATGATAGAAAGGAAGGGGTCAGGATCTCCGGGCTGGACAACAGCAAGCAACCTGGCAGAGGAAATAAGGATCAACCTCAAGGGAACACTGACAAGACAAAAGAAACAACGCAGAGCACAGGCCCAGAGACTGATAACCTGACAGAAGCTAAAGACAAAACTCCTTTAATAATCAACTCTTCAGAAAACGAGAAACGACAAGGGGATGATGAAAGGAAGCAAATAGGGGACAGACAAGGCAGGCCGGAAAAGGAGGGGGAACCCAGTTCAAACCCCAACACACTCTCCTCAACCAGTGGAGCCTGCAAACCGAAAAAGACCAATAACTTATGGGTAGTTATCACTGACCCAGAGATTCAAGCTTACAGGGAGCATATGACGGAACGAGCCATCATCTGCAAATTTATGGGTATTTGGCCGTCTGAAAAAGCTCTTTGTCATTGGATCAAACTGCATTGGAAACCTCGAGGAGATGTTAAACTTCACCTTGGAGCCAAAGGCTTTTTCACTGTAGTCTTCTCCAACCTTGAAGACAAGGACAGAATTTTTGAAGGTGGCCCTTATTTCATGGCTTCAGCAGGTCTGTATATGAGACCTTGGAAGCCAAATTTTACCCCGGAGGAGTCTTTCACCCAAGTCTCAGTCTGGATTCGCTTATTCTCTCTTCCAATAGACTATTGGGGTCTGAATGCACTGAAACAAATTGGTGACAAGTTGGGCACATTCATCAAAGCCTCTGAAGCGACTCTCCAGAAGAGATACACATCTTATGCCCGGATTTGCGTTGAAATGGATGTCTCTGGAGCACTACACGAAGGACTATGGTTGGAATACAGGGACGAGAAATACTTTCAGGATATAGATTATGAGCAGATTCCCTTTCGCTGCCGAAAATGCCATGAACATGGGCATCTGTTAAGGGATTGCCCAAAGATCAAGAAGGAGCAAGAAACCGAATCAGCTCAAGCCCACAAAGATACAGAAGTCTTCATCAAACCCAAATCCAAACACAGAGCAAACAGACGAAAGAATATCAGAGGAAACGTGGAAAGAAACATCCATAACAACCCGTTTGTGCTCCTAGACCCTGAAACTGACTCAGAGGATAAGCACAAAGCCCCAACTTCAGGAGCAGAGAACGAAGAAAAAGAAACACCCACAGGGAAAGACACGCATGAGGAGAACTTCAATAATGAGGTTCAAATGCAGGAGAGAACAGAGGACACTGAGGAAGAAACTGATGTGTTAACCAGTGATGGCGGCAGCGAAGAACAAGATTGGGAGAATGCATTAGCAAGAGAAGGTTTGAACCTACCAGCACTAGCTGAAAACTGGAAAGCCAGAGGGATAGAAAACGCGTCGGAGGAAGAAGTCAGAATAGTAAATGACCTCTTCATAGCAAGGCAGAGAACAGTACTAGAAAGACAGAACAGGAAGCTAGGTGTGGCGAAAGGAAACAGTTCACAGTCAAAAAGTTCCCTGTGGAAAACATCCAGTTCCAAACAAAAGAAGAGAAGAGGTCGGAAAACAAGTGGTGAAGCACTACAAGGGTTAGGCATGATTATGATAAACTCAGGGAAGATGAAGGCACTCACCGCCTTCTAGTCCTTCCAATAAAACTCAGTTTTATATGAAGATAATCTCGTGGAATGCCAGAGGGCTCAACAGCCAGGCGAAATACAGGATTTTAAAGAGAAAGATCCAAAATCATAAACCAGAAATCATGTTTTTACAGGAAACTAAATGTAGCAGCCCCAATATCAACAATCCTTGTAGAAAACTGGGAAGTCATATGGAAGTCCTAGAAAATGAAAGTCAAGGAAGAGAAGGAGGCCTCGCAACCATGTGGGATTCAAGGGAAATCCAGATGCTATCGGCAGAAGCCAACAAGCACTTCATGGCGGTCGAATTCCAACCCATAGGTAATTCTGGTTCCTTCCTCTGTGTCAATATTTATAGTCCTCAGAAACTAGAAGATAAGATATCATTTTTAGAAGCTCTATCTAAAATTATCAGAAGGTATCCAAGATCAAAGTGCATTCTGGGGGGTGACTTCAATATGATAACTACCCTGTTGGAAAAAAAAGGAGGTCTAAGAAAACTAAACAGAGATGCGGAAGCCTTCGCAAACTTCATTGAGACTGCCAAACTTGTTGATGTCTACCCCAAGAGTGGCTCCTTCACTTGGAACAATCGAAGGGGAGGTGACAAGCTAATAGCCTCCCGCCTGGATAGATTCTTAATCTCAGAAAGCATCATAATGGATGGCATCACAGTAGAATCAGATATCCTTCCCAGTGGGGGGTCGGATCACTGGCCAATCTCGCTCATTGTTGAAGTTTCAGGAACCCCTAGGAATAAACCCTTCCGGTTTGAAAAGTTCTGGTTAGACCACCCCAACTTCCTTGAAATGGTAAAGAAATGGTGGTCGGAACCTTTGGAGATCAGTGGATCCAAAATGTTTAATCTGCAAAAGAAGTTAAAAATAACCAAACAAAAAATAAAAGATTGGAACAAAACAGTCTTCGGTAACATTCTCCAGGAGAAGATAATTCTTGAGAACAAACTGGAACAGATCCACAGAGAAGGTGCAGCAGGAAACCTCAGTGCCGAGGCTTTGGAGCAGGAAAAAACTCTCTCGCAACAATGGCACAAGCGCTGCTCTCAAGAAGAGACTCTATGGAGACAGAAATCAAGAATTCAATGGTTAAAAGAAGGAGAGCTGAATACTAAATTTTTCCACAGATCGGTGCTAGACCGTAGAAGCAGTAATTGAATTCTCGAACTGAAAAACAATACAGGGGAGATCCTAAAAAGCAACAACAACATATATGCGCTTCTTTCAGATCACTTCAAATCGATTGCTCAGGAACCTCACATAAACAGAGAGGAGGCCATTAAGGAACTAACAGCAACCATCCCGAAGACTATAACTGCAGATCAGAACTGGGCTCTGTGTAGGGAAGTCTCCTTGGAAGAAATAGAGGAAGCAATCAGGAGTATGCCCAATGATAAAGCTCCAGGTCCAGATGGGTTCACCATCAATTTCTACAAAGCCTGCTGGAGTATTGTTAAACAGGATGTGTGTGAGGTGGTGGAAGACTCCAGAAGTTCGGGAACTATTCTAAAATCCCTCAACTCCACCTTTCTTGCACTCATACCAAAAGTTGAAGAAGCCAAAACTCCTGATAAATTTAGACCTATTGCATTATGTAATGTAATACACAAGATTATATCAAAAGTTATAGGCAGCAGATTGAAGACGATTCTCCCGGGCATAATCTCAGAAGAGCAATCGGGATACGTGGAGGGCAGGCAAATTCTCGACAACATCCTATTAGCACAGGAGATGATTCACTCCCTACATTCAAGGAAAGAGGCAGGCATGCTCATGCAATTGGATCTCTCAAAGGCTTATGACAAAGTCAGCTGGAAATACCTCGAAGTTGTTCTAAAAGCTTTTGGCTTTTGCAGGATTAGATCAAGTGGATCATGGCTCTAATCAAATCTCCAAGATATTCCATCCTTGTCAACGGAGCTCCCTCTACACCTTTTGCTCCTTCCAGAGGAATCAGGCAAGGAGATCCCTTATCCCCTTTTCTCTTCATCGCCCTGATGGAAGGCCTCAGTCAAACCATAGCCAAGAAGAAAGCGGAAGGAAAAATAAAAGGTCTTCAGCCTATAAGATCGCTTCCGGCCACCACACATCAACAGTTTGTCGACGACACCATGTTACATGGAACTCCTACGGTGAAGGAGGCGGTTGCTTACAGGGATACCCTAGATCTCTTCAGCCAGGCCTCTGGTATGGAAATTAATTTCTCTAAATCAACTATTTTCTTTTTCAACACCCACCCGGCTGTTCAATCTCACTTAGCCTAGCTTTTAGGATTTAGGATTGGCTCCCTGCCTTCGAAATACTTGGGAGCTCCCCTGACTCTCAGACCCTGGAAGAGAGAGCATTGGGAGAAAATTCTAGCCAACTTGAAGAAAATATGTTCACACTGGACAAACAGAGCTCTTAATTTAGCAGGCAAACTCATCCTAACCAAAGCCGTCCTTCAGGCCATTCTGCAATATCTTCTCTCAATGCTCCCTGCTCCCAAAGGTATTCTGCAACAAATAAGAAATATCCAGCGATCTTTCCTTTGGAGCGGTAACGGTGATAAGAAAAAGTGGGCTCTAGTTGCCTGGGACAAACTCTGCATGCCGAAATCAAGGGGGGGGACTGAATCTAGTTGATCCAGGGGTGGTCAACCGAACATGTGGAGCTAAATTATGGTGGAAATGGATTGAAAACCCTACCTTACCGTGGGCTAGGCATTGGAAAGAAAAATATGTTCCGGATTGTGACACTCAGGAACTCATTAGACTACAGGAAACCTCGGAAGGCTCACCCATATGGAATCATGCCAAACGAAACAAGAATCTAGTTCAGGATAACAGCTTTTGGGAAATTCGTAATGGCAGGCTAGCTTTGTTCTGGGAAGATGCCTGGCAACAGCTACCCAAACTCGACTCTCCAGAATTAACAACCATAAAGCAAACTTATCAAGCTCAGGGCAGATACAAAGTCAACCATTACTGGCATCAGCACAGCACAGAAGATAATTGGAGGGACTGGATAAACTTTAATCCTGAGAACACAGAGGTCAACAACCATACAGCTCAACATTTTAATGAGCGCATCCTAAAAAGAAAGATCAGGAAAAATGAAGAGGATGACAAACTCAGGTGGGGTCTCAAGGGTAATGGCAATTTCTCACTGAAAGAAGCCAGAAATATATTAGAAAAGGAAGAACAGGGAGAGATCCTGCCTTGGTGCAGCAAAGTTTGGGATAGTCTTCTATGGCCCAAGATCAAAACCTTCCTCTGGCTTCTGATGAGAAATAAGACCCTAACTTGGGACAATCTGTGCAAGAAAGGTTTTGAGGGACCCTCTCGGTGCCCTATGTGTATGGAGGAAATGGAATCACTGAACCATCTTTTCAACACCTGTGATTGGGCCTCCAAATTATGGTGCTGGATGGAAGGGATCCTCAGCAGTTCGGACCGACAGATAGATTCAATTCACAGCACTATTCTGAATTGGAGAACAGATTTCTCTGGTATACAAAGAGTCAATAGCATATGGAAATCGGCACCAGGGTTTCTACTATGGTCTATCTGGAAGGAGCGTAACCGAAGAATTTTCCAAGATGAATACAGGAACATGAATTTCTCTAAAGACAACATAATTACCAACATCCAGCAGTTAATTCAAACCAAATGTAGAGTGGAAAGCAATGAAAAGCCTACAGCACTGGACTTACGTATTTTAAAAAGCTTCCGGCTGGAGGGAACCATCAGTCACATTGTTCTGCAACACAGAATTCAACCACCCTCACAAAGCGATAAATGGCAATGCCCACCGGATGGTGGTCTCAAACTGAATTTTGATGGGGCGTCGCGAGGCAACCCTGGCATGGCTGGTATCGGAGGTGTTTTACGTAACCAGCATGGAGATATTCTGCATATTTACTACAAAGCGCTTGGGGAAAGCACTAACAACGAAATGGAATTTGCAGCCCTGGAACATGGTCTTAGAACTGCGAATTCTCGAGGCCTCTGTAACCTAATTGTGGAAGGAGATTCCTCTCTGGTCATTTCCACAGCTCAAAAATTACAGCGGGGGATAAAAGCAAACAAGGCCATTAAGCACTGGAGGTTAGCCAAAGTAACTGAAAGCATTGCAGAACTCATGGAGGGCATGCAGGGTCTAGTCTTCCAGGCGATCCGACGTCGAGCAAACAGGTTGACGGATTACTTGGCGAACTGTGGAGTAGACAGTCAGGGAAGAGGATGGGACAGCTGTTGGGAGGAGGTGAGCTGTCCGAATTTGAAAAATCGATGTACACAGCTGGCGCAACAAGACGTGACCAACACCGACCAAGCCTGACCGGCAACGGTTTATCTAACCGGCTCCGTCAAACGGAAAACTGGAGCAACAAACAGGTAAATCATCACAAGTGCGGGACGATTGGATAGATGAAGCAGCGGTCTTCAGTGCGGGGCAGAACCAAGCATGGGAACCATCAACAGGGTTCATGCTACGAGGTGATCCGTAAGAACCGTTTGGGAAGAAAGGACAGTCACCTCAAGCATAAGAGAAAGGCAATCAGAAATTCTTATGCGCCTGCAGGTAAAGATTATGAGAAACGTGTGAACACCCTCAACATTAATTGCAACAGTACCACTTCTCTCGTCCGTAAGGAAGGCCACTCTCTGGAGAATTCCATGGCTTCAGGCTATTTAACCAGGGGGTCGGACGCGGTTTCCACCACCTCAACCCTTAGTTTAGCCAGCACCAACAGCAAGCCAGTTAGTGAAAGGTTCTGCCGTAAGTGGTTTCATAGGTATAGTATGGATGCGCCTAGCTGTAGATGCGCGGCGGCCAACCAGGATCTGCGCAATGCGCAGAACATGTATGTTACTCGAGCCTCAACAAGAAGCAAACGAAAAATCGCTGAGTTGGAGGCTAAAGTTAAACAGGAAGAAGGTAGCAAGCAGAAGGGAGCAGTAGCGGATGAAGTTGATTGGCTGTGTGACCCGGGGACAGCAGCTAAAAGAGCAACTCAGTTCACGCGTACTAAGGCGGAAAGTTGGAGGATAAAGACTCTCCTGGCAAAAGCCTTGGAAATGAAGGAAGCTGACAAGCAGAACATTGAGAAGGAGCACCCTGCCCCGGATAATCAACCTGGTAATCCTTTCGCCAGCCAGGAGTCCTTGGACCGCAGAATCTCGGCTGTTCAGGAAGGGGTGGAGATGGTCAACAAGAAGGTTACCCTGCTCATCAGGTTGCTCAGGCAAACTATCAGCCCGGACCCCTTGGTGCAGGAGCAAAAGGTGAAGGAGGCCTAGAACTTCCAGTCCATGCAGGAGCTGCAAGACAAAGTTGACAAACATTTCCTCGACATGGGTCTGGACATTGCTAGCAGGATGGGTGGCTTCCCGCGTCCGGGTGGGCTCCCTTAGACCCCGGTCTCTCGTGGCTCAGTTTTGGCTGCTTTGGCTTCCAGCCCGTCCTTCTGGTCTGTCTCGTGTCTTTCTGTGTTATGTGTCAAATTCGGGTCTATGTTTAGTCTTTACGTCTAGGCCTTATAAGTGCTTCAGATTAAACGGCCATTTTTGACAGCTTTTTGACGCTTTATCTCTATGCTCTTAAATCAGCCGCCCTGCGTGGTGAGCTTTCCAGTTTTGATAAAGCCGCTTGTTGGTTTCTTTTGCTTATGGCAGCTCGCTTTCAATGCCTGTGCACTACAAGGTTGTAATGGTTGACTCTGGTTTCTGTCTGCCTATGCAGACTCTATGTAAATTATTTTCCTTTTTTTAATATAAACATATCTGACTTACAAAAAAAAAAAAGTCATCAAATATTGCAAAATTGAAGTGTAAATACCTTGAAGTTGCATTTAGCATGGCCTAATGCCATGCGAAGCTCTTTAAATGCCTCCTTGACTAGATGAATCTATTTCAAGCTATAAATTCTTCCTTGAATCCATCTCTCCCAAAGGATTGGGCACTGATCTTTCCATAGGTGATCATATTTAAAGTTTATTTCTTCCACCTCTCTTGTTTTGTAGGCCTAGCCTACATAGGTCACCTAGGGCATCACTTATCTCACAATATAGCCATCCAAATACTTTGATTTTTGGTCCACAACAACGTTGTGGTTTTCTCTAAAGGCCCTCCAAATTTGAAGCAAATACGACAGTGGGATCTCGAGATATAGCAAGCCCTAGCTTGGGGACCATTTCTTACCCGAGTTTTCCCTTGGCTAGTGTCCTCATTTGGATCATTGAATTCAAACCTCAAAGAAAATTTGTCCTTTGATCCTCTTCTCCTCCCAATTAGGCAAAGCCCCTCATTAGGTGATCAACTCCATACGCTTGACTTAATTTTGGGCCAACTTGGTCCTGTGTGGTTCCGCAACTTATTGAAGCCAATTTCACAAAGACCACTTGGAAACCAAGTTTTTGCAAGGATTTCTAGGACTAGGTATCTCCTTTATACCTTTTATCCTAAAACCCTAGCCCTTAAAATCCCCTTGGTCCTTCCTAGAGAGCCTTACACCTTGCTTCTCAAAAAAAGAAAGCCATACATTTGAGCCCCTCTTGTGAATAGGCCATTGGAATCACCTTTTATTCCTCTCGTTGACATACTCATTATTGTGATTCCCATTAAACCATGACTCCTCCCATCAGTGAAATTCTGTAAAGAGTAGGGAGCCTTAGTTGAGGTGACAATGGACTATCGCTCTGTTGTTTCCCTTGATCTAGTAGTTGCCCTATAGGATCCCCTCTTAGGACCCCTGCTAGTTTGAGTGGTAACTGGGACAACAAGAGAGATCTAGGGGTGCTCAAACTAGTCTTAGAGTTTCAAAGATTAACAGGAATATGATGCCCTAAGACAAGCAAGGGTAGGACAGGTCAATGAATGGTTAACTTCCAATGAGTTTTTTAGTAAAGTTGACCTATGGGAAGCCACTAACCAAAGAATCCTTGGATTTGAAATGATGTTGGAGCTAGGGCTCAGGATATCTCCAAATCTAGCCACAAGAATTTGCTCAAATTTTGAGGACACTAGGAGAAAACCCTAGTGCAGTAGTGGACCAACTTGCTCTTCAATTGGGCCAACCTAATTCATTTTGCACTACACCATAGAAGAGGTCTAGGGTTAGGGCAGAGAAAGGTGAAGAAAGGTAAAAGAATTTAAGGGTCATCAAAGTATTCCAAGACCTAGTGCCTTACAATTGGGAGAATGGAGTCAAGAGTTATTTTGATTCCAAAATTTTGCTCAATTAAGGAGATCTAAGCAACTTCGTTAGCTCTAATGATGCAACAACTAACTACTACATGTATTTATACTTCATTCAATGTTTTAATGGAGTTTCAAGGCAATGCAATGTGTAATTAGACCTCTAGGAACATTCATTCACTTAATGTTTAACATGTAATGCATGCAATCCTTCAAATCCCAGTGTTTTCAAAATTTCGCGCTTCAATTAGGGCACAATAAGACTTGACAAACATTTCATACATTAATCATGTAGTGTCATAGAGAAAATAGCATGGAAATAGCACTTACAGGAAAAAGCGAATATATCCATCCATCAAGACATCAAAGAGAAGCTCCAAAATAAGATAGAGAAGTATCCAAACATAAAAATGCATCCAAAACATCCAATTTGTCCTTCAATTGCAGGTCTGAATTCTTTTCACAAGAGGAATAGAAATCCAAGTGATGATGATTTACAAATGAGGCCTCACTTGTATTTATATGAGCTTCTAACAATTTGAATTGGTCAAATTAGCCTAATGAGCCCCTAATACGCAAAATAATAAATTTATTGATGACAAGCCCACCAAATAGCTCCAAAGACAAATGATAAGCCTCTCAAGAGGGATGAAATGATAGAACTATTGTTTTCCCACGACCATGGGTCTAGGATAAAATCTCAGAATCTTTGACGCTACTAAACCAAGAACACAATGATACTACTTTGCACAACGGAATATAAACAATAGTAAATATACAAGTGCACAAAATATGGACACATTTTTACATTTTTTAACCCAACTTCATTATATTAATCAACATATAATACAACTGTCTAGGGTTCCCATACCAGGGATAATGGTCCTCATACATCCACTGATACAAGACACAAAATTGGGGCTTGGTATCAATCCATCGACAACCAATCTACCCTAAACACGATACTCTAACCATCTGGTTGATGTAGTCGACTTCACAACTCCCTTGGTCATACCTTGTACCTTCCCGGTCCTTTGGGTCCCGACTTGCCGCACTGCCTTTATCAATGATCCAAGTCCATCTGGCCACTGAACCTTGGCTATCCAATCTACTCTCTAGTTGTTCCTTAGTCCATCAAGGCATCAACACATCGAGACTCCTCTCGAGTTGTTCATAGCTCCACTTGTGAATAACTCTCAACTTCCCATTGCTTCTCCTCAGCTACTCAAGGAATTTAGCCAACTATGGTTTTCCTGCGCTGCTATGATGAAGACCAACATAGGGCACGAGGGATGCCACCTATCACTGCAACATGTTTATCTCCCACAATGAACACGGGCTAGGAGGACTGCCCATCATCTGTTGTAGAAGTCCTTCTCCACATACAAGTCTAGGGCTGCTCAACTGCTCCTCTGGTTCGTCAACCCTTGAGCTCAACAACTACCACTCTAGCAACCACTTAGGTCCACGAAGACAGTGCACATCGGGCTCCAACTTGGACACTATCACAATGTCCTCCAGCAGACTAGAAATGCCCAATCCACGTCCACACTTGGTCCACTCTCACGCACGGGAGCTTCACTGGGGGAGCAATACCATACCACGTAGGTTCATATTGGGGGATATATATTGAGAAAAAAATGACAATATATTGGAGGATATATAAGGGGTAAACGGTTTTTATATTCGCATGTATAAAAAATGGAGCTCAAAGTTAATGAAAAAATTTAAAGGGGTATAAAAAATGTTAATGAAAAAATGGATACCTACAATATCTAGTGGAAGTAAGGTTTTTTTAATTGGGAAGGTGTGTTGGGTTCATATTGGTAGGGGGTTAAATAATTTGATTTTTAGGGGTATTTTCCAATATCTAGTCAAATTAAGGGTATTGTTTGAAATGCCATGAATGCAGGTGAGGATCATAGGTTCATTGAGTGAAGCCCCTATGCTCTCGCGCTTCCCTCCTGTTGACCGCTACGTGTCAACTACCCATAGCAGTACACCCCCTTTTCTTCGCAAAAAGGGATAACACTTGATCGACATGTTCGTTCCATTCGACAGTCATCGTCGACCTTAATCATATTAAATTGTAAACCCAGTCTGCATTTCTATTTGTAAATAATCTTAGCAGAGCTGCGTCATGTATGTAAATTGCCTAGGTGGACCTAATTTTCTAGTGATAATCTGCATTCCGGAAGGTTTTTCGTCTCACCGATCCATGATCGGCAGAGTTTCCTTCAACCTGACCCAAAGCCAGAATGAATTTTGTCATTAGAGTTTTAGGAGAATCCTAGTGTGTTAATCTGCTAGATTATGTTTGGTCGCAGGACTGGGTGGTCTATGAGGGTCCATGTCAAAGGGCTTTTCCCCCCTTGAAGATGTAAAAATTGTAGAAGTCATAATGTAAAGTGTCTTGAGGGTTAGGAAATGTTTTAATCCCCTGATGGGTCTTAAGTCCTAGGTCCTAGGGAAATTTTTCCAAAGGTTGAGTTTGATGATCCATAATAAAAA
>APFE030466546.1:74457-99037 GCA_000404065.3 Pinus taeda | reverse complement strand
AAAAATAATAAAATAATAATATTTTGAGAATTTCAATTTTTTAATGCATTAAAAAAATTCGACGGATGAGATTAATAGATGTCTTGATCCTCATCGACGATCGAGATCGTTTTGACATGGATCTCTCAAACTAGCCATTGGGATTTTTCCTTTAAATAGGGTGCTAGGGGTCATTTGAGATCATATTGGATCTGAGTCTTGTGCTGAAGAAGCTCTCTTGTAAACTTTTCTGGTGCTAATAAAGAAAGACTTTGGGGTCAAAAGCTTGTTGGTGTTACTCTCTTGAAGTGCTGTGAGCCATTTCATTTTCTGCATATTTTATTTTTCAGCCATTAATAACAGCTTAATGAAGAGTATTGTTGAGCATAGGTATCTTGTTCACATGCTAGGGTTTGAATGGTATTAGGGTTTCTGAAGTAATGGCAGGTATCTCTATTGCATTTGGAGATCTAGTACTATTTTTTCTCTCTTTATTGATAGTTAAAGTGAGTTGTGCAGGAATAGCTTGTTGAAGAAGATCAGTGGGTGTTTGGGGAAGTTCTCGGCTGAACCAGCCAACTCCCGCAAGCATTTTATTGCAGAGCCCAGCTAGTTTTGATCCTGGATTAATCATTTAGTTTATTTTATGATTTGCATGAGAGATTTCTATAGCATTTCATTAGCAATCTGAAGTTTTCTAAAAACTATTTGATGTAAATGACAAATCTGGCTGTTGTAGAGCTATATTTTTTTCGTAATTTTGGACTAGTTTGCAGGGTTATACTTTAATTTTTGCATATACTTTCCGGATTTTATTCGCAGATCTGAGATAAAATTCTGGTAGAAAAATTAAGTTTTGCAGGGTCGCTGTTTCGCTGTCCGAGGGTTTTCAGATCTGGAAAAAAATTTCACATCGATTTCGTTAATATCAGTTTCTGGGGTTTGGAATATTTTTCCAAGGATTGCAAAATCGTTTTTCAAATCCCTACGCTGCCATCCGTTGCTAGCATTTCTCTGCTGCGTCCTCAGGTTGCTGTCCATACTCACTCAGCTCATTCCATCCTCCATTATTCACGCTCCGTCCTCTCATCCCTCACCCCACTCATCTCCAGCATTTCGTTTCAAACCTTCACGCTGGCACTTATCCGCGTGAATGCTTCTGCCGTCATCTCCATTGTTGCAGCTTCTCAACCCGCAATCCTGTGCCTAAACCATCCGAATCAAACCAGCGTGCATCCTTCCTTTCCGCTGTTGAGCAGAATCCCTCCGTGTTGCGTCCTCATCGCACCTGCATTCACAAAACCTGGGAACGCACAGTTAGAAAATCGTTGTTTCATTTTTATGAGCCAGCCAAAGCATGAACTGTTATACATGAATTTCTCTCCGCCTAAAGAAACTGTTTTGGGCTCCAGCCTGAATCGATTGTTTTGGTTTTGGGTTCATTACAGTTAAACACAAGTCTTAGCGTTGAGCGTTCTCGTTCTGCTGTGGGCATGCACCAGTTCAAACGCAGAAGGAACGTGGGTTAAGGGTCTTCCGTGGCCGCCGTTCAGAACCTGCACCTATAGCAGCGAAAAACACCCGCCTTACATCGACCTCTTCCTCCCGCGCGCAGTCATTACCTCAATCCTCTTCGTCCGTCGTCGAAACTTTTTCACGGGCCAGGTATTTCAGCGTTTGACAATCTCTGGTTCAGATTTTCATTTTGTGATATATGCGTTGAATGGTAAAGATCGGGGGTCCAGCGTGGGCATCAAAATGATCCAAAGTCTTCTGGGTGCGTGTGTGCTGCGTCCATCTGCCGCCATCAGCTCCAGACTCGTCGCAGCCTTCCATACCCCACACGCCCACCTGCAAAACATTAACCGCATTCAATTTTCTATAATAGTCTGGGGTCTCAGGTTTGAGGTTTCGCGTAGGTATTAGATTAAAATCAAAATTGTTTTTCCTTTTTTTATTTTGTTCAGTTACGTTTCCATTTTTTAGTTTTAGTTTCATTTAGTTCAATATATATATGCGTTAGATTGTTAGGGTTTAATTTTTTTTAAATAAAACAAAAAATCATAAAAAAAATTTAGGGTTTTAGTTTAGACTTTTTAGTTTTATGATTCTTAGTTTTCGATTTATAATTTTAGTTTTTTTTTAAATAGATTTAAATAGATTTTTATTCTTAGTTTTTGTTTTGTTTAAAAAATAAAAAATCAAATTTTTTTTAAAATTTTTAAAATCCATAATAAAAAAAAAATCATTAAAAAAATAAAAAAAGGACAATAAAATTCCTTTTAGTTTTAGATCACATTTTAAGTTTTGTTTAGTTTAGTTTTAAAAATTTAATTTTGTTTGAAACACATAGAAATTATATATAATATATATAATATATATATATTATATGTATATTGTAGAAATTTTTGGCAGATTAACGCAGGGGTTTATCATGCTTTATTATCTTTGCTGAGGCTAAAAATTTTGACGTGGGAATTAGTGTTTAACATGATTCAATGTTCATATGAAGATTAACTGCATGAATGTGATCTTTAGTTAAACTTTTAAGTGATCTTTCGAAATTTCAGTTGCTGGAGTATCATTTAAGCATTTACTTGCATTTGATAAAAATTAATTTGATGATAAATGGTTACTCTACATGGTTTATATTTCTGCAGCATCTGATAATCAATCGTTTAAACATTAAGTCCATAGGGCACTGGTCTATTTAATAAAATCAATTAAGTGCTCGTTTCCTTTCGTGTCTCCCAAGCCAACTGGTTCACAGTTGGTCTTCCATTTTCTACAGGGTCTACCCCCCTTAGCCGCGAGAGACAGGCTTAAACGGAGAGATCGGGGATCAGGGTGACAGCCCCCGGTCTGAGCGTTGTCGTGACAATCTGTGCGACAACACCTCCAACAAACCACAAGTGACCAATCCTTGTTGTAGCCTCTGCTCCTATTTAGGGCATCCAGTCATCTATGAAATCCCTCCTCTTGGCTTACAACAGACTTCTCCTAGGACACCCTTTCACTTGCAAGTTACATCAACTCAAGAGAACAACCATACTTGATCTGCAACCTTCTATTGCTCCTCTTGACATGAAAGATAAGTTGTTGATGTGACTGCTCCTCAGGGTGTACTTCTATTGAATTTGCCCACTAGTTAGGGCTTCCGACATGCCATGTCAACCCTACCTCTTGGCTCCTACAGTGCTTCAATTTTGTCCATCCATCTAATCCAACTAGGATCCAACAACTGGCAACAAAAAGGAGAAATCGCATACCTTGCATGCTAAGTCACCTGACACGGATTCAAGATTTGACGGATATGGGAATTCGAGTGTCAGATACGAACACATTGACCCCCTGGAATAGGACACGTTCGGATACGTTATATATTATTTTATATATATATTATGTTATATTATATATATAATTAGATATTTCTTACACATTCTCATTCATGTTACAAATTCATTGATTCAAACAGAGATCTTCATCTAGATGTAAGTTTTACAGAGTAACATTATGCATACAAAATTACAAATACAATTGTGACAAATGATAAATTATAAATTTATAATACATATTCAATTCATCAATGAGCCAATAGGAGAAAGACAAGCCAGTAAGATAAAGATATTGTAGTTTTCTCATTAAGTCATCAAAATGAAAATGTGCTACTGTTTACATAGGTAGTGCAATGCAAATGGAAAATAGAAATAGCAAATACAAAACAACTACAACTACAAAGTATACAAGCCTCAAGGCAGTAGGTAGCTCATGACTCATGGGTCATCAATCCTCATAGTCATCATCAAAATCAGCGTCATTGCCCAATCATCATGGTCACCACGTCTCTTCTCTACTGCATCCTCCTCCTCTGTATCCAAATTCATCTCTACATCTGTTGGTGTGGAGGATGACCCCTCTATAATATCACCATCATCAAATCTGATAGGCTGTAGCACTTACCTGTTGCTTGAATCTCCTTGAAAATTCTGCCACACCCTTTGCTCCTTGCTCCCAAACACTCATAGCAAACTAAACAAGTGAATGTGCAAATAGAAGTGTCCTGATTGGGACACGTTCCGAATTCAAAGTGTCTCGATCGGGCACGACATGTCCCAGTTTTCGAACACAAATCTGCCCGAATCGTGTTTGATTCACCTGATTCGAGACACGTAGGGCTTGGGGGACGAATCCGATTTCATAGCTTGCATGTTGTTAGACTGAGGTTTGATCATTGTTTAGGGCACACTTGTAGCTTATAGCAACCTACCATTTTTGACCAAAACCTCACCAAACACTGCGGTCTCCTTATATCTTCAAGCCTCTGCCACTTGCTATTTTTCCAAGCTCCTACAACAACTTATTTAGTCTTGTTTAGCCATCCAAATAACCACTACATGTTTGCATCTTAGACACCACAGGACTGTGAACTTCTTGACCTGTTCTAGCAAGATAAACCACATCAAACTAGCCCAGAACAACTCCCAACAACTGCGACCTGCCTCCTTGGAAGTGTTTCTCCTATACGTTGAATATTGGGCTAGGTACTAGCCCCTAATCAAGCCTCACAACTCCCTGTCCTCACTGTACAGGACTGCAAACTCTCTTCCAGAATTATGCTCACAAAACACTCCATAACCATGCCAAAATAGACCACAAACAACCTCACCTACTCGGCCTTGTTGCTAGACCAACTCGGCTTCCAAACAGTCTTGGAAGAGGCACAAAACCACATCCTTTCCTTCTTCATTTGGTTGCTCCTAGTCTGCAGCGAAAACAAAAGTCTTTCTCCTTGTACGGGTGCATTTTTGTTACTCTTGGTTGTGTAATAATGCCTCACACAAGTCCTCCTTTTATACCTTTGTGTGGGGCTTCAACGAATTCCTCCAAGAGAGCTTTCCAACTGTCATAAGGTTACTAAAACACCAATCTGACCTTAACTTTGTGCCACAAGCCCACACAATATCTTCAAAAATTAACATCTCTTCAACACTAACTTGGAATCGGATGATTTTCAATGCATCAGATTCATTTCGATGAGTACTATCATCCTCATCCATCACAAGTTGAAATATATCTATAATTTTGTCACCAACATATATGTGTGCAAAACCCCAAGCTTGGGTTTCAAGCCCACAAGGCCACTTGTGGAACTCATTCCTCCAAACCCTTGATCCTCAAGGCTTGGCATACCTCCCAAGCTACAAAAATCAACAATAACAATAGTGAAAATGGGTCGTTGGAAGGCCTAGAAACGTCCTCCATGTGCCAAATCGAAGAGGAGGACGACCATGGGCTTGGCCCCTTGGTTTCCAAGAAAATCATCTTTGGTGCTCCCAAATGGCTATGGGGGCATAGTGAGTTGTCTCATGGGTCTCCAACTGGATCAATATGTCGATATTCCACCCATGAGGGTTAAAATGATGATACAAGCCTTCCCATGTCTCCCTAGGTAAGACAAAATCCCATTTGGGCCTTGGATCATATGCCAAATGTTTGATGCAATTATGTAGCCGTATGGGCAATGTGGTCCAAGTGCATCATCATCTTTGCATGAGTGGGGTATGAACAAGCTAAAAGTGGTGCTGAAGGATCCCATGGTATGGAAATCAATGCTCTGTTGTGGAGGAGGCCCATGGCTCTCAACGCTCACCCTACAAGTGTTATCATGACCCTCTGGAGGGCTTGGATCCTGTATAGGGAGGCCAAACCCAAGGCGAAGGCCCACTTGCAATCCTATATAAGATCCAATTCATCCCCTCACCTTCTAGTACACAAGTCATCAGTGTACCTGAGTAAATGAGCTTACAAATTAGGGAATCAAGTCAACACTTCATAGCGGCATGCCCTTCCATAATGGACTTTAGAGTGTACAGGTGTCCCTAAGCTCAAGAGGGGGGTTAATAAAGGATATTATTAGGTGCTTTCAACCTCTAAGGGAGTGACAGGTCCATGTTACATCCATCCAATGGCAAGTGTTATGTGAAATAATAGTAGAACGGAGTGGGGTAGTAGGGGAAGGCTCCAAGCCACATGCCATGGTACAAGGGTAGCTATAATGAGGTAAGCCTACACATGGGTGTATAGGTATAGGAGGGAGATGGTTCATGAGTTACCCTGATCTTTGTTTTCCCACCCTTCTTCATATGCTTTTTTCCTTTTTCTTATTTTTCTTTCTTTTAACTGCTCGGGGCTCTAGGGGATGAGAGCATGACGTGTATGATAAAGAAGTCAATACCCCCTTAAGATTGAGAAGTTCATTGCCCACCAGGGGTTGGGACAATCATGGGTTCCTTATGATGCAGGGAGCTCATATAAGGGCCCTCGGAACCAAGGTGATGGCCATGATAAGGGGTAGAGCTCATGTTTGGCTTTTGCCCACATGCTAAATTTTTATGTCTTGGCCATCTTTTGCGTTTTATGGTACATTTCCTATTGTAAGTGGCCAAATTATGCTTTTAACTATGTTTTTAGCTACATCAACCTTCGGGCATCGTTCCAGGCCAATCCCGAAGTGTGGACAAGGGGAAGGGGAGGCTAACTCCTTGTAGACCCAATGAACAAATGTGGATTCGGATGGGAAATATGTGAAAAGGGCTATAATGAGTGGAGGGGAGTGATGTATGTAGTGTCAGGAAGCGGAGCCATGCAACCGAAATTGGGGTTTCCCATGTAGTGCTACTCCTAAAACTAGTAGCCACTAGAGGAGATCCCATGGGACTAGGATACAAGACTAGCCACCAAGTTGGACAAGGGGACGAGAGTATAGACCAAGCTCATCCTTTCCGTCGAATTCACCCACTAATCCATGTCCATATGTGTCCATGATAAGTAAGCAAAAATACCCAATTACATAATGAAAAGCCATACCTTCGGGGTTGGAAGGCTTGGCTTCAAACATACGATCATAACAAATGGGCGAGAGCACACAATGGCTAGCTTAGGTGGCGAAGAATGGTGGCACATTGAGCTATCTGGTGGCTACAAAGGGTTGCTGGCTACCGGCTGAAGACAAATATAGGAGAAAAATTCTCCTACGGGTGTCACCTACTAGTGGTTGGTAACAAACATTGCTTTGAAAACTGAATATATCGAGAAATTTGGACTTTATGTGGGAATATGGTGAATCCAAGTGACATTTAATAGAAAAAATTATATTGCGAGTTTTATGGGAAGAAAATAATGGGGAGAATCATCGGATTGAAATACCACCTTGTAGAAATTCTAGGACATTCCTAAATGCAAGCACAAAAATATTTCATATTGCCAACAAAGAACTTGATGATTTGGAAGTAGAGGATTTGTGAAATTTCATCTTGGAATGGGAAGAGTTGCAAGATCTGAGTAAGGAAGAAGTGATAGTGTTTCCTCCATCTCATCTTCCACAATTCCCTCAGTGATTTCATCCTATTTTGTTCTTAGAACCACGTCTAGTACACAACCTTTTATCAAGTAAATTATTGAAATAAAGAAGAAACAAGAAGTTAACAATCCTATGGGTAGTGTTTTTTGTGTATTGATATTCCATTTATCATTTCCAAGCACAACCCTTTCCATTAGCCTATATTTGATGATGTTTCTACTTTTTTCCTAGAGCACATGACCATACTTATGATGAATTGAGAGGGTGTGTTGCCTCAAAATCTAGTAGGTCTTGTATGATGCATCACAGGACAAGAGCCAGACCAAGATACAAAAATGGGGTGGAGGCCACTATCACCTCAACACTCCACCTCTTGCTCTTTAGTGGAATTTCACTTCACGAGAGGCTTCCCAATATAATTCACCTAAAGGATATTCTAAATCAATAGCTCAAAGGTGATAGTACAACATGCTTAGATAGGGTAATCAAACCAAGAACAAGGCTCAAATCTATGAAATTAGGAAAATAACACCCTCAAAAGAACCTATAAATGAGAGTTTATAGCGTAGGGTTTGAATGTTATGATGAGAAAATCACACAACTACGCATATAAGACAAAGAAAAGGGTTGCTAGAAAGGTACAATCAACAAAGAGGAGTAGAAAACCTTCAACTAGCCGTAAGTTGAAGTCTTAATGCAAGATTAGGGTTATTCAACCTAGAATTGCCTAGGGTTTGTGACATTATTCCTAAGGAGGCTATTCCAACCATCCAAAAAGCAAGATTTAGGTGAAATAAGGTCCAACAAGAAGTAGCAATCTCAAAATAATCTAACACTTCAACCCTAGTTGAATTCGGTCTCAAGCCCTAGCCTTAGCGGCTTGCCTTAAAGGGTCATGTTGTCACACAGAATGTCTAGGCACCGCGACAATGCTCAGATTGGGGGATGTCACCCTGATCCCCAATCTCTCCGTTTAAGCTGTCTCCCTATAGCAAGCTAAGGGGGGTAGACCCTATGAAAAAATGGAATGAAGAAGAACTAGTTGGGAACCAACCAGTTTGGGAGACACAGCGAGGAAATCAAATACTTGATTAAGGCTTAGCAAGACTTAGAATTTGATTAGATTTAAAATGATTAATACCAGTGCCTTATGGAGTTAATGATCTCGCTAGGTAAAATGAAAACCAAGAAATTGATTAGCTACTGTTGCTTAGGAAAATGAAATCTATTTGTAATTCCACAACAAAAATCTTTAACAATCACTTGAAAATATATGCAAAATGTCTAGCATGTAATGAGCATTAAATGATTCAAGCAATTACGATCAATTTCAAATACCTTAATCAACCACGAAGTTTAAAAGCTAACCAGTTTAGATCCTAGAATTTAAATGCTTATGCTTAATGACCCAAATCTAGGAAACTCACCACCTTCAAATAGTTAATCTTCAGATATAAAAATTTAAGTACATTTAACTATAGAGAAATGACAAATACCACAAAAATTTACCTTTAGATTTTATCCTTGACAGATTTGATTAATCTTAGGAAAACTTTTCGATGTGCTAAGCAAGACTAAATGTGGTAAATAATTAATTAAGATCTCTCCTCTTCCTTTTTTTTTTTCTTTTTTTTTTGTGACCCAAATAAATCAAAAGGGTTCAATAATTTTTTTAAATTTTTTAATGGGCCAAAGGCCACATAAAAAATTTAAAATCTTCTAAAAGTTTACTTTTGATTTTTAAAACTAGGATGTTTCAAAGTCACATTAAATTAAATTGAAGACCCTTTTAGCTTTTTCGAAACTTTTTTAACTTTTAATTTTTTAAAGAACCAAACTAAAAGAAAAATAAAATCGTTTTTTTTTAATGAATAGGGTCCTAACCTAAGTTGAAAAACCAAATGAAAAAAAAAAAAAAAAGAACAAAGTACCTATGCTAACCCTACTCATAAGCATACATAAAAAAAATCGAATGTTTGTTGTTGTTTGTAAGTCAACGGCAGCGTGGTTCGAGAAAAGGCCGAAGGAGAGCTTGGAGACTGAGGAAGCAGTAGATTGGGGAGGAAGCGCGCGCTGGCAACTAGGGGATGGAGGGATGCGATGAAGGCAGAGATGGATGAAGCAACAACTACGAGTTAGGCAGGGAAGCTCACTTGTTGAAGGAGCTGGGATGAAGACGCAAAGAAGGTTTATAACGCAGGTCTAGGAGGAGGCATCATGCAAGAGGGAAGTCGTGGATAGGAAGGAGTGTTGTTTGCAGGTGAGGAAGTTCGCAGGGAATGACAGAGGAAGTAGCAGCGTATGGA
Organism: Pinus taeda; assembly: GCA_000404065.3. Lineage (NCBI taxonomy): Eukaryota > Viridiplantae > Streptophyta > Pinopsida > Pinales > Pinaceae > Pinus > Pinus taeda. The sequence goes on along the minus strand of APFE030466546.1, from coordinate 89,392 downwards.
TTGCACGTTGATGAGGAGAGTTGGACCGATGCTCTAGTAGCATTTGCAGATGAGGGTGAATGATGAGGGTAAAGGCTGCGTGGAGAGGAACTGGGGGAAGAACCCTGCAGGTTGGGGTAGCATGAGAAAAAGCAGGTCGACAGAGGGATCTGCGTAGACAAGCAAAGAGCTGAGGTTAGACGGAAAGAAGTTGAAATCAGCAGCGATGGAGAGAGAGGGGTTCGTTGTGAGCGCTTGCAAGTGGAGCAACAGCAGCGCGGAAAATGGATATGACTACATATGGGATAGCAGCAAAAGAGGACTGCGTGAGGAATGAATGGGACAACGGGAAATGGACAGTAGTGGATGAACTGCATGTTTCCTTTTTTTATTGCAGGGTTTGAGGGCAGCATACAGGAATGAAGACGTTCCCAAAGATCTGAAATTTTCTACAACTCAAAGCAAACAAACCCCAGGCAATAGACAGATGACCCAAAAACCCCTAGAAATTTTGATTAAAATATTGAATCCAATGCTTCAAATTTGTTTGAATTAAAACCCTCAAAAAATTTCTCCAGATTCAAAATATTTAAAAAAAAAAACCTTGGACTGCAAAATTAATGCCCCTACAAAAGCTAGTTTCAAGGCCAAATCTTACCCTCTAGGGCCTAGATCTGGCTTCAAAATCAAAATTCACCAACAGATCTGCAACTTCTTCCTAAAAACACAAACACCCAGAATCCCGATATACCAAAAAAAATGAAACCCCAGAAACCCTAAGTTAGAAAAAAAATGTCATAGATCTATGCACAGGAGTAGCAGATCTACCAGACCTGGCGAGTCTGAGTCCAACTCCGCTCCCAGATCTGATAATCTGAGGCTCTTATAAGCCAGATTTATCAATTTAGCACAGAAAAATTTTGAAATTTTAAATTTAAATGGAGGTGCTTCGCCCAAAATCCTTCATGCATCAACAATGAAACTTCTTATGATAAGCCCGGGATTCAATCAAGCTAGACTCTTCAGAAAATACTAATCGGGAGTTTGTTGGTCCAACTGAAAACTTCCCCGAACGCCTGATGATCTAAAACATCAAGAATTCCCTGAACAACTCAATTAAACCATTAACATAGAGTGAGAAAATGATAATAAAATTCAGATTTAATAGAGATACCTACCATTATATTCAAAACTTAAATTACCATTCAAACCCCAGTGATTAAGCAAGATACCTGTGCTTAAATCACTCTTCATAAAGCTATCATCAATGGCTAAAAGGAAATCTATGCATGAAAATAACACATCTTACAACATTTCCACGAAGAGTAACACCAACAGAAATTAACCCCAAAGTCTTTCTTTATTGCTCATGAAAAAAATTACAAGAGAGCTTTCACTTAGCACACAACTCAAAGATCGAATGAATCAACTTGACAAATGACCTCCTATTTAAAGATAAATCTTCCAACGGCTAGTTCAAGTGATCCTTGTCAAAGTGATCTCGATCGTTGATGAGGATCAAAATTTCTTTTAATCTAATCTGTCGAAATTTTAAATATTGAGGAAATTTCTAATTTTTCAATTAAATGCATTTTAATAAACTCAAAAATTAAAATTTTGCATTAATTTCCTCAAAATTTTGACTTTGACTTAACCCCGGGGACCCAAGGCATAAAATTTAGCAAAATAATCAATTAACCTTAGTCCTTAGACCTGTTAAGATTTAATTTTTTAAAGGACCCACGAATTTTACCTCTGGAAAATTTAAATTTACCTAGGACCTATGAGGGGATAAATTATTTTTCTAACCCTCAAGACACTTTACATCATGATTTTCATATCTTTTACATCACAAGGGGGAAAACCCATCTGAAACAAACCCTCACATACCACCCACTTCTGTGACACAAATATAATCCAACAGACGAAGCAATTTGTAACAAAATAGCCTTACCAAATAGTTAGGACTATTCCCAAATCACTTTTACACAGATTCGATCTACAACACTAGGACTTGCCTAAGATTCTGGTGACAAAATTCATTCTGGCTTTGGGGTAAGGCTGAAGGAAAACTCTACCGACCATCTGAGAATGGATCGATGAGACAAAAAACCTCCTAGAATGTAGATCGTTACCAGAAAAACAGGTTTACCTAGGCAATTACATTCATGACACAGATCTGCTGAGATTATTTACATCAAATATATGCATAATGGGTTTACATTATAACATGACAACCAAGCTGATGATGATAGCTGGACGACGCGGACATATCGATTAGGTGTTATCCCTTTTTCAAAAAAGGGGGTGTACTGCTATGGGTTGTTGACACGTAGTGGTCAATAGATCGAATCAGGTGAGGAAAGAGAACAAAAATAAAAATAATTTTTTGTAGTCTTTACCACCTCTGTGGATACCAATGCCTTATAACTACTTGGGTGATGGAGTTTAAGGGGAATTTTACAATGGAAATATCAAACCTTGGAAGGGAGTGTTACCCACCACAAGTGGGTGACCCCATAGGAGAATTTTTCTCCTATATTTGTCTTTAGCTGGCAGCCAGTAGCCCCTAACAGCCACCAGTGTAGTCAATATATTGTGCCAGTTGATCTCCACTCCCTAAGCTAGTCATATGTTCCCTCGTTCATCTGTCGAAAACATATGTTTGAAGGTGGGCCATCTGATCGTAAAGGTATGTTTTTCATTGTGCAATCGGGGGCTTATGCTTGTTTTTCTTGGGCACATTGAGTATGGATTATTGGGTGACTTGGAAGAGGAAGGGCTTTGACTATAGTCTTGTTCCCTCACCTTAAATGGGGGGCTAATCCTCAACTTTAGTCTTGTGGGATCTTCCCTATTGCATTATAGCTTCAGGATGGGCACTACATGAGAAACCCCGGTTTTGGTAGTACATCCTTGTTTTCCTGCTTCATATTTTTCACACCCATTCGCACATTACATGCCTTATTTCACCATCTTTCCTCTCTAGGTCCACAAGCTTTGGTACTCCCTCTCCCCTTGTCCACATGTGGGTTGGGCCTTAAAATGTTTCCCCGGAGGTTGATGCAGCTAAAAAAAAATATAAAAGCATATCATGGCCACATACAAAAGAAAATAATTTTGGAAAATGCAAAATATGGTTGGGGAACTATATTATCATGTGGGAAAAAGCCAAATATGAGCTCTACCCCTTCATTATGGCCATCACCCTAGTTCCTAGGGCCCCATGAGTTCCCACGCATCATTAAGGAACCCTTGCATGTCCTAACCCCTGGTGGACGTTGAACTGCCCCACCTTAAAGGGGATAATCACTTCTTATATATACACAGCATGCTCTCATCTCCTGGAGCCTTGAGCAGTTATAAGAAAGAAAAAAATAAGAAAAGGCAAAAGGAAAATGAATAAGGGTGGAAAAAAAGCTCGGGGTAACTCACGTACCGTGATTTCTCTCTCCTACATATGTACACCCAAATGTGTGGACATCCCTCGTCATTACCACCCTTGAACCCATGGCATTTGGCCTTGAGATCCTGTGTCCCAATCCACCTCATCATCATCCACATGAGCCCTATCATTTGAAGGATGTACCTTGGACATGTATTTCCCTTTAGGGGGTGGGAAAATCTAATAGAGTTGTTTACTAGCCACTCCTACCTGGGCAGGTAAAACTATTACATGCTCAAAACCCCAAACTTGGAAGGGAAGCCCATTATGAAGTCTTATTTCTGCCTTTGAGTAACAAGCCTGGTTCACTTAGGTCTACTAATGAATTATTGTACTTGATGGTAAGGAGACACATTGGATCTTATATGTAATTGGCACATGGTTTCATCATGGGTTAGGCATCTTAACTAGGGCCAAGCCCACTAGAGGATCATATTGACACTTGTAGGGGATGCGTTGAGAGCCATGGGACTCCATCATGTGATAGAGCATTATTTCATCTCAAGGGCACCCTCAACACCTTCAACAACTTCTTCATTGTCGCACATTATTCGCGAGATGATGCACTTGGACCAACATCGCCCTAGCCGACTTAACAGTGTACACATGGTCTAGCAGTTGATATAAGGCCCAAAGGATGTTTGTCTCACCCTTGAGACATGGGAGGGAAAGCACCATCATTAATGCCCTCATTTGGAGCATTCTATAGGCTTATTTTCACGAGACCCATGAGACGAGGCTTTATCGTCCTTTCTATCTCCTTTAAAGGATCTCAAATTTTGATGAAATTCCCACAGTCATTTCTCCATAAATTTGTGTGCCCTAGAAGGGAAACCTAGTTAGTTTTCCTTGGATAAGGTGGCCTTCTTGAGGGTCATATGAGCCTTATATTCGATAGCATAAACCACAAAGGACCCTTTTCCGTCTCTTACCTTGACCTAGAGAATAGGAATATCTTCCCATGTTATCCCTAAAAACCCTAGGTCTAGAGTAAGTTCTTTCTAGGACTCTCAAAAGGAGTGAAAAGCCTATTCGAAGTATAAAATTCATTTCAAAATCTTTCCTTGAGGTCCTATTTCAATCTTGGAGTCTTGATTCTAGGCATACCTATCCTCATTGCAAAATTTAAACTGTAGGTCTTGACCTCCTTCCTAGGTCTTTCTCGGAGAGCCTTTTGCTTCGTAGAAGCATCAAGCCTTAATTGAGCCTCTCCTTGAATGAGCCTTGTGAAATCACTCCATACATAGTCATTGGCATATCCATTATAAGTGATTTCCTCCTACTCGGACTCATCTAGACAAAGACAACATTTCTGACATTGATCGAAGAGAGTACTATAAACAAGGAAAAGAAAAGGATCAAGGGACTATTGATAGCATAAAGTTGGTTCGTTCAAACCATTGAACTTTGATGTGCTCCCTGATTGTGAAATTTTCAAGTTTGAAATCCTATTGCAGCAACTGGAAATGATTCTTCTAATCGTTAGTTAATTTAACAATTTATTTGCTATGACAAATATTGAATAAATTACAATGCAACCTTCACAAATAAAACTGTGAAAAATAATAGCGCTAGAAACTGAGAAATTCTAGCACAGACATAGAAATTGACAAAGCTATTTTGGGACAAAAGTCCCTGGAAAAACCCAACTTGGGAAAATCGGTGCAGCAATTGAGGAATTTATAAAAACAAGCAGCAGTGAAATTCTGAGTACAAGCTAGATGCCTGAAACTGGCAATCCACGGGAAGAAAATATGGCCAAAATTATCTAAGAGAATTTCCCTTCCTCCACAAGAAACTTTGGCAACTCGTGTTGCTTACACTTGCATGAATGCATGTACTCACGCTTCTACTCGTACTCAGGTTTATGCCTATACTTGTGCGGGTTTCCATACTCGGGCTTTCGCCTGCACTAGCACTACCCATACTCGAGCTATCGCCCGTACTTGGGCTTTTGCCTGTACTTGCACTACCCGCACTCGAGCTTCCGCCCATACTCAGGCTTCTACCTACACTCGCGTTACTCATGCTCGATCTATTGGCTGTACTTTGGCTTCTACCGACACTAGGAATAACTCGGCCTCTTGCCACTGCCTCTTTCAATCTAGAAATATTCCTCTCGATCACTGTCCCTGCCGCTCACTGACACTGCATCGCTTTCTGGCTTGAACTCTTGCTGCTAGCTCGATTTACACAAGGAACTGCTACTCAAGTGTCTCTGGTGTTTTCTCCAAGTGCCCATCGACTTCTTCTTATAATCCTTTTCTGGAGAACCAACAGCCAAGATTAAAACTTAATTAAGGGCTAGGATCATCTTGAAGTCGATCCATGTGAGTTTCTAGACTATTCTCACCTTGAATTTAGTAATTATGATTAATTAACAAGTTTTCCTAAGTTTAGACTTAGGAAACATTAAAAAATAGGTTAATAATCTAATTAGGTCATCTCTAGTTGGAAGTTCCAGAAACGATTTATGGGTTATGGAGATCTCATGTATTCTAGACTCTCCACCAAATTTCGTGGCTAGAACACATCAATCCTACAAAAATTAACACTCCCTGTTAGCAAGGGTTGTGTTCTAGTGCTACACACTCTCTCACGACACTTTGTCTCGGTGTCATCTCTTGCCATGCTACTAATGTCTGGTTACTACTGCACAATTCTGATGCTGCATCTGTGCTGCTGTTGACACTGCCATACTGCTGCCAACACTGCATTTGCATTGCAACTCCCTCTCATCTGTTGTTGTTGCAACTGCAACTACTGCAACTGAGAAGCATCCTAAATACTGAGTCAATTGTGATCAGTATGATGCATTAGTCTCCTGAGTCTCTGACTACTACTAGCCATTGCACTATACACCAAGGAATTTGTGCTACTTCCAACTCCGCACTAAGCCACCTGCTCTGCTGTCAACACTGCACTGCGCTCCTCGGCACTTGACTGCTACTAGTCTGCCACTGTCACCCAAAATTTGACTTCATCTCTCACACTAATCTATCTTGCTACTGAATACTGTGGGCCCCTTTAGCAAGTAATGATCCATGAGGAGGACACCTCAAGGATCCTGCCTAATATCTGTAGCTTTCTGGGGCTACATTACCAAATAACCCCATCTCACTCCTTGATGTATATCTGCAAACATCGTGAAATCTGATCTACTCATATTGTTGTTGCTACTGCTCTACTAATGCTTTCGCATTGTTGCTGCTACTATTGCAATAATGAGTCTTATCTCCCTAGATCTTGAAGTACTAGCTTCCATAGGGATGCTCCCTCTGAAACTAGACTCCCTCCGAGTCTTGATCTCCCTATAGGAAATCTCTTTGCTCCCTCCTAGAAACTCGCATTTTCCTCCTGTACTGGAAACTGGACTACGTAACTCTACATTGGGAATCTCCTGCCTAGAATTGCATGTGCATGCTACAACTAGAAAATTCACACTACCTGTGTTACTGCAACTGTCTCCTGGATACTGACTACAAATTGCTATGCAGTTGTCATCTGAATGACTAACTGCTTCTGCTAATACTGAACCTACTACTATAATAATGTGGGCCACCATAGCAAAGGGATGGTCCTGCTACAACAACGTGGAACTTATCTAATAGATCTCCTAGTTGTAACTGCAGTAGACCCTACCCTTCTGGCACAATGGAGTCCCATACTCCACCACTTGGATCTCGCGCCCCACTACCTCCATTTGAGCCTAGTCCCTGGTTGGGACTCTTCTTCGCTTTGTACCTCACACTAGACAACTCGCACTTCCTTCGGCACCCGTCTCCGGTAACCTGAAGTCAATCTACTGTCCAAATCTGCATTCTGGCTAACTCGCACGACCTCTTCTAGTAATCTCATACGATCATCTCTACAAAGCTGCAAAATTGGTGAAACTCAAAAAATGGAATGGAAATCTCCCTCGTTCACCTGCTCGGTTCTTGCTCTGCTACTCGCACTCCCTTCTATAATGCGCAGTTTTGCTAGCTGCTACTATCAATCTACAATGGAAAATCAAACTTTGAAACTTGAAGTTCCCTGAGAGAAATCTTCCCTCTGCTATGTGTTCTTTTCTCTTCCAACTGACGTTGATTTTGCTGCAGTAAAACCTTCGCTACTACCAATCTACAATGGAAAATCAAACTTCTGAAACTTGAAGTTCCCTGAGAGAAATCTTCCCTTTGCTATGTGTGCTTTTCTCTTCCACCCGACATTGATTTTGCTGTAGTAAAACCTTCTACATCCAACCAGAAATCTGCTCAACAAAAACCTAAGTTGTTGCTCCCTATGACTACTGGAGTCACTATTCTGGGAAAATCAAAGTTTTCTACCAACTTGCACTGAAAAATCGAACTCCTGCCCCAGCAATTCAAACTGCTAATCTGGGTACTGCGCAGTCTCTGAGAATTTTGGCCTGCTTCTCCATCTGAAGAGCGAAATTCTCTCCTCCACTTTTGAGCTTCCTGGCTGATCACTCACACTCTTATACCATGTGAAAATTTCAAGTCTAAAATCCTACTGCAGCAACTGGAAATTATTCTTCTAATCATTAATTAATTTAACAATTTATTTTCTACGGAAAATATCGAATAAATCACACTACAACCTTCAAAAATAAACCTTCACAAAATAATAGTGCTGGAAACTAAGAAATGCTAGCACAGACACATAAAAATCGACACAGTTATTTTTGGACAAATGTCCCTAGAAAATCCAACTTGGGAAAACCGATGCAATAGCTGAGGGTTTTCTATTATTAAGCAGTAGTAAAATTTTGAGTACAACCTGGATGCCTAAAACTGGCAATCCACAGCAAGAAAATCTAGCTAAAATTATCTAAGGGAATTTTCCTTCCTCCACAAGCAACCCCATAAACTCGCAATGCCTCCACTCGTGCGGCTGCCTGTACTCACGCTTATGCTCGTACTCAAGCTTCTTCCTGTACTCGCATGACTGCCCGTACTCTGGCTTCTGCTTGCACTCGTGCTGCCTGTACTCGAGTTGTCACTCATACTCACGCTGCTCGCACTCAAGCTTCCACCCATACTCAGGCTTCTACATGCACTTGCACTATCCACACTTGAGCTATCGCTTGTACTCAGGCTTCTGCCTGCACTGGGAATAACTCGGCCTCTTGTCGCTACCTCTGCGGATCGAGAAATCTTCCTCCAGATCACTACACCTTCCGCTCACTAATACTGCATCCCTTTATGGATCGAACTCTTGTTGCTAGCTCCATCTACACAAGGAACTATTGCTCAAGTGTCTTTGGTGTGTTCTCCAAGTGCCCATTGATGTCTTCTTATAATCCTTTGTTGGAGGACCAACGACAAGATTAAAACTTAATCAAGGGCTAGGATCATCTTGAAGTCGATCCATGTGAGTTTATAGACTATTCTCACCTTGACTTAAGTAATTTTGATTAATTAACCAGTTTTCCTAAGTTTAGACTTAGGAAATATTAAAAAATAGGTTAATAATCTAATTAAGTCATCTCTAGGCGGAATTTCGGTGGGTTATGGATATCTCATGTATTCTAGCCTCTCCACCAAATTTTGTGGCTAGAAAACATCTGATGCTACGAAAACTAACACAGATTCCCCTCGCGAGTTACTTGATAAACACCAAGGGTGGTTGCCTAAGTTTGATGGAAGTGGTATTACTAGTGCCAAAAAGCATGTGGATTATTTTCTATGGAAGATTACTTTTAAGTTCTATAATCAGCTTATTGTGTATAAACAAGACATAGAAGATGTCCTTATGATACTTTTTGCGCTAACATTTGAGGGAAATGTTTGGGATTGGTATATTAGCCTACCTATTGAGAGCATTATTGATTTTGAGCAGTTTGAAGATGTCTTCATGAAAGAATGGGCTAATCATCAAAGAAGTAAAGGTAATTTTGATCATGGTCAAGAAAAGGAGGAAGAAGAGGGGTCTCTTCTAGATCGTCAAGATGGGGTCAATGATGAAAATATTATGGAAGGTCTTGAGCGGGAGCATGATGAGGACTTTGATAAGGAAGGTTCCTTGGAAAGTAAAATAGAAGATGGCCCAATCCTTTTTGAGGGTGATGTTTCTAACATTGACCATATCAAGATCCTTAAGAAAGATAAGCCCATTAACCCCTTGGATGACATTAGTGATTACTTGCATCTTAAAAAAGGGAAGTGAGAAATCGATGGGAATCATTTTGATAGGGACCCTATCTATGATACCGATGATGATATCAATAAAATTCATGTTCTTCCCTACCTTCCTTATGACTCTTGAGGCATATTCGAGTCATCCATGGGCCCCCTGTGAAATCTTCACTAATTGCAGCTACTAGAAATTATTCTTCTAACTGGATATTATTATGTGCAGTTTATTTGCTATTACAACAAACAAGGAAGAAAATAACTACTACAATTTTCACCAAAAATAAATTGCAGTGCAGAAGTAAAACTAGAACTGAGAAAATAATGCACACACACACTAAAAATAACTGTTGTTTTTGGACAAAAGTCCCCGCAAAAACCCAATGTGCGAAAACCAGTGTAGCATATGAGGGTTTTATTATTATTATTATTCAACAACAAAATATGAGTACAATATTTGGATTCCAACTTGGAAATCCCACAACAAATATCTAGCCAAAATATCTATGAGGCAATTTCCTCAACTCCACCCCTGATCCGGCTCCAGAAACCGGCTCTACTGAGCCACATGAAATACCCTTGCGTGAGCCTCTATGTAGTGCTTGCGTAGTCCCTACTCGCACTCCTCCTAGAACTGTTTAAAATCTGACGTCCTGGCTGAATCTGACTTTGGAAGTTACTCACTTGGCCTTCTGGAAATTTTCCCGGCCTCCAGCACCTGAATCACCCTACTCCTAAGTTGAATTGAGTTGCCTCCTTGAGGCTCTACACAAGCCCTGTACAACCTCTGAGTGGAATAACTCAGCCTCTCTAGCACTAGAAAACTCCACTGGAATCTTTGTTGCTGCTCCTCCAACTCTACTTCCCTCCTCTGGCTCGAACTCTTCTTCCTACACTGAATCATGGCAATTGGAGAGCTCAATCTACCCAAGGGAGTCGCTCTTCCTTTCACTCGATGTGTCTTCTCCATTTCCTTTGTCTTGCTGTTATAATCTCTAGTTGGTGAACAACCGACCATGATTAGATCCCCATGAACAGCTAAGATAATCTCAAACTCAATCCGTGTGAATTTCTAGAGCATTCTCACCTTTCCTTAATTAATTCCTGTTAATTAACTAGTTTTTCTAAGTTAGACTTAGGAAAAATTTAAATAATGGTTAACTAATTTAATTAAGGTGTTTTGCAAGCTTATCTCACGAAACCTTTTATGGGTTTTGGAGATCTCGTGCTCTTAGCATCTCCGACACAAGTCGAGGCTAGAATACTTGTCTGATGCTACAAAACTAACACCTGCTTGTCGTTCCGCAGAGCATGACCATTAATGATGATGAGCCTAGGTCATTTCCATCCTATGAATATAATTATGAGGAAAAAATGTGTTCATTGTGATCCTTCAGGCCAACCATCCCTTCACCCCTCTCCTCATGTCCCTAAAGACCCCATAGTGCATTGCACCACTAAAGAAACTTTTGATAAGAAGTGCTTGGGCTTGATCATTGACTTCTCCATATTCGAGGTTGAGGGAATGATCCGATGAGTCTGGCCTAATTCATGTCCCTCCACATTTCCCATGGTCTCTTTGTAAGATTAATGGTCATCCTGTTTTCCCACCTCCCACCCTTGTAACCTAGCATGGGAGTGTCATGATTATCATGTTTGTTTTCAAATGTATATCGTGACTGATCATAGGCATATGAAATATGATCTTGATTTGATGACATGCTAGTTACATTGGATATATGACCACACTTAGCATTGGCGTAATGTTGTATGGATGTTAGAATAGGATGAATTACATATTAATTTTGCATAGCTAGCATCATCATGTCATGTTCTCATGCTAGAATAGGTGCATTTACATTAAACTTGCATCTTAGAGTAGATTTTATTTTTCGTATGGTTTTATTATGTGATGAAAACATGTGCCATAAAAGTATTCCCAGGACAGATGCTTCCAACAATTGTTTGTGATGTGCAGGATATAGCTTTGTGGTCCCAAAGGATTGTTGATGTTCTCATGACCTCTCGTTCGAGTACATGGTTTGTGCACTATACAAAGATCTCATGTCCCAATTGGAGCCACATGTTACCCACCACCAATGGGTGACACCATAGGAGATTTTTTCTCTTATATTTGTCTTTTGTCGCTAGCCAGAAACCCCTGACAACCACCAGTGTAGCTGATATAATGTGCTAGTTGATCTCCACTCCCTGAGTCAGTCATATGTCCCCTCACCCATCTATTGAGAGCATATGTTTAAAGGTGGACCATCTGATCCTAAATGTATGTTTTTCATTGTACAATCATGTGCTTATGCTTGTTTTTCCTTGGGCACATTGAGTATGGATTATTGGGTGACTTGGAAGAAGGAAGGGTTTTGACTGTTGTTGTAATATTCTAACTAGAGAAATACAGTGAAATATCAAAACATGAACTCGCTACAACAAACAAATAAATATATATTCTAAAAACTCCACAAGAACAACAAATTTAGAACACTGTTGAGCAAAAGCAATAGAGCCGAGCCATTTTATTAAATATCCAATGAGAAGCATAATACAAAATATAGTGGAATGAGCACACCTGGGCTTGCTAAAGCAAGCATGCAAAACCCTAGTGAGAATGAAGAAGAATCAACACTAAAATAGGCTCACTGGGTATATGCTCTGCTTAGAAATTTACTGTTGATGCTGCTGGAGGAAAAATGATATTTGAGGACACAAATGTACTCCAAACATTCTGAAAAATTATGACAATGTTGTCCAACCCCGAACTAACAAAACCAAAAAAATATTTTGGGCTAACTCCATCCTCTTGGAATTACCCAAAAATCAAGTGAAATCACCCACTGCCCAACTCTACATCCCATCAGAAAATATATAGTTGCATCCACCCAAAATCCTCCACTGAGAAATAGCATTGAAATGATAGAGTGAAAATTCCAGCTATTTTGCTGGCACAAAGCTATGACAACTGCTTAAGCAAAAGTTGCCGAGTAAAACCTTGTGCAGGTCCTAAGGAAGAATAATTTGACACACACAAATGCAACAGTCTAGTGCTCTGAAACGCCACAAGGAAAGTCGTCCTCCAAGCAAAGTTCCTACAAATTCATGAGGAAAATTTCCTTGGTAATCTCCTTCTCCAAGCAACTCTATTTCTGCTATTGTGTCCTCCCGAAAAATTCATCCCACCTGATGCAGATATGAAATGGCTCACAAAATGTAGGGAAAGAAGTATCCAATCAGCTCCAAATTTCTCTCCTAGGGTAACACTCTAGGTTCACCAAAAGAGAGCTCGAATTCTCCACTTTGAAATCCCTATGCTAAGCGACATTGGTTGACTTAGCTCAACAACTCAAGAAAACCTTCCAAATCAGAAACGAAATGCCAAAACAAAATGATCAAAATGGGGCTCTAGCCTTCTTTTTATTGTTTCTTTCCCTTCCTTATACCATGGTTTGATTTCTCTCACACTATGCTTCGATACCATGGTTTGATTCTTCCCATGGTTCGATTTCCCTTTTTGGTAATTTCCACAACTTAACTTCACTTTAATTTTTCTTCTTTTCCTCAGTGCCAACCATTGCCTTCTCTCCAAAATTTATTTAATTATATCCACAACTCGTTTCTCCTAATTTTATTTATTTAAATATATATTAATCACCAAAATTGGAAATTTCTTTGTCAAAAATTTTAATTGGGAACATGACAATAGTCTTGTTCCCTCACCTTAAATGGTGGGTTAATCCTCAACCCTAGTCCCGTGGGATCTCCCCTATTGACTTATAGCTTCAGTATGGGCACTACTTGGGAAACCCCGATTTTGTCAATAAAAACAAAGGGAAGAAGACTGATAGACATTGCCACTTTTGTAATCGAGATGGCCACTTAGAATCCAAATGCTTTAAGAAGATGGAAGCCTTGGAAGCAGCAATGAAGAAGCATAACATCCATTTGGAGCAATCTTCAACTTCAACTTCATCTTCAGGAATGGCACTTTCTGCATGTGGTTGTCAAGCATCTCGGTCTGGCTATGCACTAAATGTATCTTCTTCCTCTCATTCTCATGAGTGGCTCATTGATTCTGGAGCTTCTTATCACATGGCAAAAAACAAATCCATGTTTTCTTATTTAAATGATTGTAACACCAAAAAGATATATGTTGGTGATGATAGATCTCTTAGTGTTGTAGGGACTGGAACAATTCATATAGTCAATGGTCAATTTGATGATGTATTATGTGTTCCAACCTTATCCTGCAACCTTCTATCTGTATATCATATAACTCATTTAAAGGTAAAATCGTTTAAATTTCACCTCACGATGTTGTAATTAAGGACCTAAGAGATCTTAGACAGATTTTAGCTACTGGCATTGCTAATGATTCTACAAGGTTGTATAAGTTTCACAACTTTGGGTCATCAAATCTTCCCTTGGTATTTGTTGCTCATAATGATGAAGTGAGCAAACTTGGGCATGAGCGATTTGGTCACTTAAACTATCGCTCCCTTCAGAATCTATGTAAAGAAAATATGGTGACAGGTCTTCCAATGGTATCTTGCAGAGATGGTGTTTGTTCCGGATTTGTACTCGGAAAACATCATCGGGACAGTTTTGAAAAGCGTGCCTCTTGGCACGCCTCAGCCCCTTTACAGCTTGTGCATAGTAATTTATGTGTTCCACTTCCAGTTGTTATTTTCTCTGGCTACAAGTATTTCTTAACTTTCATTGATGATTTCTCCAGACGCACTTGGGTATACTTCATAAAACTCAAGAGTGAAGTATTTAACATGTTCTTGGCCTCTAAGGCCTTTGTTGAAAAACAAATATGGACATCAAATTCTTAAGCTAATATCTGATAATGGCGAAGAGTAAGTTAACAACAAATTCATCAACTTTTGCACTGAGAATGGAATTCAAATACAACATACTGTTCCATATACTCCACAACAAAATGGTGTAGTTGAAAGGAAGAATCGCACCTTAAAGGAAATGGCTAATTGTATGCTTCAATCTAAAGGACTTAGTCTTAATTATTGAGCAGAAGCAATTAACTGTGCAAATTACATAATAAATCGCACTCCTACTAAGGTTTTAAAGAATATCACTCCAGAAGAAGCATGGATCTCAATTAAACCAGATGTAAGTCACTTTCGTGTTTTTGGAAGTGAAGCATGGGCCTATATTCCAGATGAGAAACATAAAGCTTTAGAACCTAAGAGTGAAAAATGTATTTTTGTTGGATATTCTGAAGATGTCAAAGGATATAGACTTATTCCACTTAAGTCCAAAATGTTATCATTAGAAGAGATGTAAAGTTTGCTGAAAATATATCGGCCTACGAGCCTAGTTCGGCGAATGTGCCACCTCTCTC
>APFE030466546.1:35190-56502 GCA_000404065.3 Pinus taeda | reverse complement strand
TATATATATATTCCTTGCTTGCTATGGTACAAATGTTTTGTTTTTGTTTTTCACATGTTTTGCAAATGTCTATCCAACACATAATTAGCTAATGCATCTGTCAATGTATTCATGTGCCTAGGAATATGATGATATGTAATGTAATCAAAATTTCTCTCCAATAGAGAAATACACAAATACATTCTCAATATTTGAGGGTTTCTGACGGAATATTTCCCGTTGAGTTGAAGAACAACAAGTTTCAAATCAAGGTTGACAACCAATTCCTGGATGTCAAGAGCAATAGCTTCTGACAACAATTCGATAACTGTGCTATACTCAACAATGTTATTAGTTGTTCAACCTAAACAAATACCTTTAAGATAAGTCAACTCACCATGGAGGTCATAAATGGGCCACGCCGCAGATGATAGATTCCAGGTACTATGACAAGCACCATTAGTGAAACCGACGTGAGGAGACATAGACATCTGTAAAGGAGGTAAAAACATAATAAGCAGGAAAGCTGCTTGAAAAACAACACACCAAACCACAATGCACAAAAATGAATAACACACTATTGTACAGAAGTAGCCATGCAATATGACTAAGGCATAATACTTTTTGAGAGAGGCCATGCTCAGACTCGGGTAATCAATCACATATGAAAACCAGAGTTTTACCATTGACATGACGAGTAAGCATCGACTTGGCCAAATAATAGAGTAGAACTCATATAAGGCTGTGCCCCCATTCCCCTTAGGAAAGGGAGGGTTATGAATCATAATATGGCCACCCCATTGCAATAATGGGTAAGCAGGAAAAACTCGGGGAGGGAGAAAAACCCTGAATCTATGAGGAGATAAAGGTGCCCCCAATTGAAATTTTTTGACAAGATCAGGAGAAATTGACATATCAATAGGCAGTAAGGAAGATAACTTCTCAAGACACATGGACATGACCGTCGTGTCAGAACCAAGCCACAGGGAGTGATAATAGGTGGCAAGAGATAAACTTGAGAAAAAATTATCAGAGGATACCAAAGGCAAATCTGAAACAGTCTCCACATAATTAATTTCGGCAGGATTTAGCGGCATAACCTCGCCTTATGTATCAACAAAGTTTGGTGAGGGAACGAACCAAGGATCAGACTGGTCCGAGATCATGTTGATAGAGGCAACATGAGGAGGTGGGAGTAGAAAGATACCCATCAAGGCAAGATCTTTAAAGAGTCTTGCCCCCACACTCTCATAAGGTGCACTGATGTTCTTTACATAAGGAACATTACCATCCGAGGAGGAAGATGCAAAGAAGGACAGTTGGTCGACTGTGACTATCTTCCCTTGATGGGGAAAATGAATCACATGGAAAAGGGAGGAGGCTACAACATGCATGGCATGGGTACAACTCCGTTTGAGTAGAAGGTTATAATTAAGATTAGCATCAACGATCTCTACTTCAACGTGTAATGTCAGAGGATACCGAAGGCAAATCCGAAACAGTCTCCACATAATTAATTTCGGCAGGATTTAGTGGCATAACCTCGCCTTATGTATCAACAAAGTTTGGTGAGGGAACGAACCAAGGATCAGACTGGTCCGAGATCATGTTGATAGAGGCAACATGAGGAGGTGGGAGTAGAAAGATACCCATCAAGGAAAGATCTTTAAAGAGTCTTGCCCCCACACTCTCATAAGGTGCACTGATGTTCTTTACATAAGGAACATTTCCATCCGAGGAGGAAGATGCAAAGAAGGACAGTTGGTCGACTGTGACTATCTTCCCTTGATGGGGAAAATGAATCACATGGAAAAGGGAGGAGGCTACAACATGCATGGCATGGGTCCAACTCCGTTTGAGTAGAAGGTTATAATTAAGATTAGCATCAACGATCTCTACTTCAACGTGTAATGTCTTTCGCTCCAAAGTAATGGCAAGGTTGGGAAGGACACTGAATGGTCACGAATCACATCCATTAAAAGCTTCCAAAGTGTTAGGGGACTGGTTCAAAGTAGGATAACCAATTGCCTTCCAACAAGCGATAGACATGATGCAAGTAGAAGCACCTTCATCAATGACAGTCCTATGAATGGTTTTCTCACTTATGATCACCTGAATGAGAAAGGAAATATGATGAGGTAAACGTAGAATGTTGTTTTCTAGATCAAAATAGATGAGATTAGAGTCAGTTGGATCAATACCCCCGATAGCCGACAGTAATGATTTTCGCTGAGAAGGACAACTTTGAAGGATCTCAAGAGCAGACATAGCTGATGGCGCTTGAGCCAAATCCTCAACAATGTTATAATGCTAAGCGGCTCGAGCATTTGGATTGTATGAGGACTTTCACAACACACCTCGAGAAGGTGGTCAAATGGTGGAATCAATATTAGGTCACTCTATATTGTGAGGACCAAAACTTGATAGGGCAGAAGAAGAAGGGGTACCTTCTTTCTCTTTCCCTGTTGTCGGGGTAGAAGTTTGATAATATTTTGACCTGGTAGCCACGTTAATCGATGTATTCATTATGAACACTTATGAACCTGAGGAAATGGATGACTGAGGCTGGTCTGCCATTTGGATTTGCTGGGATGGAAAGGGCTCTTTCAAGACAGCTGGGGTCCCTCTGAGAAATCGACTAACTTCAGATTGTCTGGGACAATCCATAGTATAGTGATCCTCCTTACAGATGAGGCATGTATAGTTATGATTTTGTTGAGAAGCATCAACAACAGATGACTTAGGAGGGCCCTATTTCGAGGCATCGGATTTACCTTTGCCTTTTCCTTTCTTCTTACCTTTAGAGGATTTATCCACTGCGGTAGACTAGAAAACTTGAACCTCTGAGGTTTTACCAGGGCCTGGTGAATTGTGAGAGGAATCATTGGAACCAGTGTTGGAGACCAAATTATGTTTGGAAGAATATTTTGCGGGGATCTGAGTCACTGAACCAATTACTCCATCAACAGGAGGTGTAGCCAGAGACTTAGATGTTTCCAGATCAGATGATGGTCTGGGTGCATCGGGTGACATATCATATAATGTGCTGGTTTGTGAATATATGAGGTCTAGATACTGAGCACGTGTGATGGATTTTTCCTCAGTGACACATCCACCCATAGCAATGTCCTCAACATTGTTACTGACGAATGATTTGGTGAACCACTTGGTCAAAAACTGATCAAAAATCTTATACTTAATCAGGTAGAGCCTACATCTCCATTCATGGATGTGATCAGAGATATGGGTCGCAGTGTTTTGCTTCAGTGACGTTAGCAGATGGGTGCCAGTTTCATAGAAAACCGACAACTAGAAGTGTGTGAGTGTTGGGTTGTGTTATATTCTTTCCACGACTATCCCACATAGTTAACCGGGGGGGTTTGAGGGGGATAGGTATTCCCCCTCTACGGGGCGGACCTACCTATGGTTTTGTGCATGGTTTTCGCACATGGTTTTGGACGCGATGGTTTTTGGTCCATGGTTTTGGATGCGATGGTTTTTGGTCCATGGTATTGGATGCTTCAACATGTATAAATATGTATTGTAACATTGAAAGGAACATAATGAAAAATCAATCTAGTAGTCCCAGTTTTGGGATCCAGGGGAAAATCTCTGTGTATATGTGTTTTATGTGTTATTCTCTCGCATTGTTTATTTTCTGTGTTTTAGAATTTGTATGCAGGTAATTTTTGTACGAGGTTAAAACCTACAGTGTGAAAGGCCATGGCGAGAGTGTTAAAGTCACGATAGGTATTTCAAGGTAGCTCGATATACCATTTGGCTGTAGCACCTGTGAGAGTTTTTTGGAAAAGCTGAAGATGAATGGAATCATCAACTTAGGAATTCGAGGAGCACTAGAGGTGATATGCCATGACATGGGCTTGTGGATCCTCTTTTTATTTTCCTTCAAACTTCAAGCAATCACTCAGGATCTTGGATGGAACTAGAGGCTAGTATCGCAAATGAAGAATTAGATCATTCGTGAGCCTAGACACATCTGAAAACTCCAGTGTATCTAAGAAAAACAATTTGGTATTGAAAGACATTTGAGGTCAATAAGCGGCCCCTGCTGGCTGAACCCATCATTGTTGGTAAGGATTTTGTCCCCATATTGGATGGTTTTGTCCATATCGCATTTGATTTTTCCCCCACTGTAAGTTTCCTTTCCCATAGGGAGGATTCTGACCTTGAAAGTATTGAAACTGTCTAACCATAGGCTAATGATAAGCAACATACGGGTTAAAAAGCTATTGAGACTATTGACCTTGGACATATGGATTTTGCACCTAATGCCCCTAAGCATAAGAGTTTTGAACCTATTGCCCTTGGACAAAAGGGTTTTGGAATTGCTACCCTTGGACATAAGGGTTTTGGAATTGCTACCCTTGGACATAAGGATGTTGCACTTTCTACCCTTGGACATAAGGATTTTGGACCTACTGTCCTTGGACAAAAGGATTTTGAACCTGTTGCCCTTGGACATAAGGATTTTGGGCTTGCTACTGCAGGACTTAACCCTGACCCTGCCCTTGCAAAGGTTGACCCTGTTGATGTGAGTTGAAGGGTTTCTCCTGCTCGGGTTGACCTTGTTGCTGTAAAGGTTGTCCCTGCGGCTAGAGAGGTTGACCTTGTGAAGGCATAGGCTGGGAAGATTGCTGAACATACTACATTTGCAGCTGCATGGTTTGCTGCAATGATTGCAAGGGTTGCCCCTGCGGTTGTTGCAGTTGTCCTAGATATGGCATGGATGGCCCTTACTGCTATGAAGGTTGCCCTTACTGCTGCAAAAGCTATCCATGCTGCTGCAAGGGTACTTGAACAGTTCCCAGAGTGACACCTTGAAAGTTCCTGAACTGTATTTGGCCATATCCACCGGGCGCGGCGAATGGACCAGGCTGAACATAAGGTCCATGATGAGGATGTAAGGTGGATTAACCATCACTTGTGAACCATATGGAACATAAAGAGGTTGGTACTAAACCTCAACCACATTGGGCTACTGGTACTGGATGTTACTTGACCCACTGGACATTACTCGATCTAGCAGGACCAACATAGTTTAGAATGACACCCAAAGAGGGCTAGTTCATCCCAACCATGTGAGTTTGTGAGATGCTCACATTGGTTGTGCCAGACATCATAGAAACATTCAAACTTTACCCCGCAGGCAGTGGCACAGTCTGTCCACTTACTGGAAGGATCAAATAACTGACAGAGACATGACTCGAGGCCATTGGTTGAACCAAACAGGTTTCTTGGACCGACGAAACAAGAGGATTCAGAACAGTGGGTTGCACTAGAATTGGAGTAACTATAGAATGCACCATCGGCTGGGAGGCCAGGTTCTGAATGAACGAACTTGAGGTAGGCATAGTGCCAAACGACCAGACAGGGTTGTGATATAGTGATGAGGGACTAGGCATACTTGAAACTAATTGAGCTAAAGTCACGCAATTACATGGTAATTTAGGGTGAACACTGGTCGGAATGCTTCCCATGTAAGGGAAACCTTCAAGAGGGAAAGGATATTCCTGCTCCTTGATAATGCATGGAGTGGAAACCTACGAGTGACCCAGAGAGGAGACTAGGAAACAATGATAGATGACCGAAGATGTTCGAGGGGATAATTCCAAAGGAATAACAGACTGATCGTATGGAATGTAAGGACACTGTGGTGATATCACAACAAGATTGAACAAAGGATTTAGAGGATAAACAAATAGTCATAGCTAACCTTGAGAAGTCAATAGACTCGAGAATCTAGATAGGAGTATTTGGAGATTCCAGGCCAATGTTAGAAAGTGACCCAGTTTTCAAGGGAGGGGGAGGACGAGATGACAAAGGTTGAATGCTCAGAAAAATTACATATTCAATGCGTTGGTCCTCAAGTGATTGCAACAATTCAGGAAAAGGCTCCTCAGATGATATTTCAGATAGAGGAGAGGAAGAGGAACTAGGCGAACTTGATGGTTCAACCAAGATGACCTTGTTTCAATTAACAAGAAGAGAGAGATTGATTCCAAGGCTTTCAAAATGTATTTAAAGGTATAATCACAATGTGGTCTAGAAAAAGACTAACAGGAATGTTATATGATTTTGGGTAACAATTTTTAAGACGAAAAAACAAACTGGTGCTTTTTCATGTTTTAAGAGTTGAGAAAAAAGAAAAGGTGACTCTATCACTTTTGATTTGAAACGAGCTTGAAAGGACAATCACTCAAATGATATTTTATATTTAGGGAGCCAGAAATATCAAAATGAATACTCAGGATAATCTAGGAAAATAGGATTACTAGGTAACAGTGAATTGCAGAATACCTCTCGGCGAACCGAGAAGTACGGGCAGACAATCTCCCCAAATGTTGTGTTCAGTGTATCATGTTTACAAGGCGGTAGAATCAAATTATAGATAAAGGATTGCAACCTAGTGGGGTCTCCCTTTATATGTGTGATGGTATAGGGAGCACAAGTCCGTGCTAGCATTGTCTAGTGCTGAAGCGAATGACCACTGCTAGGTTTAAAGATGCTGGACCACGTCTCTAGCCTAGAGCTTCTAAATGTGATTGTTAGGTTTCAAATGTGCCTTAGGTTAATTGAATACTTTTTAAAGTTTATCTTGAAATTATGTCTTGGTTTTCAGGCCTTATCGACGTGACTCGAAAAAACTCCTATATGTAGCTAAATGAGACAAGACCCTTTCAATTCGATGAATTTTTTACACTAATGAGAGTAGAAAACACAATCAATGCAACAAACAAGCATTTGAAAGCAAAATAACCTTTTCACTACTTCACTTTTTGAAAACAAAATAATGAAAACCTCTTTCCCATTCCTATCTTTCCTATCAAACGTACTTCAAGTAGTCATTTCAATAGTAAATATAATTAATTTCTTTTCCAATGTAAACGACGATGCAACTCTAGTCTTCAATGATGCTAGCTAATGTAACATATTGATTTAGAAAACTAGAATTATGTATTTTTCAATGAAATGAGAAAATGAATCTTTCACAAACAGTTCAATGAAATTTTTTGGAAACAATCAACCTCAAGCAAATGCAAAGCACAAAAGATAATTCCTTCCAAACTAATGATGAAAAGACCTAACCAAAAACAAGATGAGCAATGTGATCTATGTCCAAAAAGATACATTTAATCAACAAACGAAACTTTTCAAACTTGTGAAATGGAAATCAAAGAAACAAAAGGACTAAAAATGAAATGCAAGGAGAAACTTAACCAACAACTTGACTTCTGAGCACACAAACAACTAAATGGATGATGACCTAGATGCCCTAGGGCTACAAACCATTCAAGGACTCAAGAAACCAAGCGAAGAAAAGGAAAACCAAACAAGAATATAAACAAGCTAATGAAGCTTTCCAGCTAGGGAGAACATAGTCGGAATAGGCTAAGAGGCAGAAATCAAGAGGGCAAGACACACTGGTTATGATCTAGGGGAAACCCTAATCTTCACCTACAAGAATCGACACGACTGCCTATCTGACAACAGGTGCCAAGAGGGGGTCGATGTGACTGTTTTAAAGAAACTCACACTGACTGGGGATTCAAGGAAAAAAATAAAAATTTTCAAAGGCTAAAACCAAACTTTACACTGTAAATTTCAGACATAGATAAGTAAACTAGGAAAATCAGAGAAAACTAAAGGGAAATGGTGATACTATAAAAGTTCACACAAAACCATAAAATGACAATCAATCAAATAGAATGCTCAATCCCCAGTAGAGTCACTAATTTGTGGTGCAGGTAAATTCTTAGTGTGGACATAAAAAATTCCTCTAGCCCGAGAGAGCGATCTAGCCACAAACAAAAAATCTATGGAAAACTTCCTTAAGCTAGAATCAAATAAGAGGGCCTACCTCTTGGCATGCTATTCTACTTGGTGATGATCCTGCTTCCTTACTCCAGCTACTTCTTGTTTCCTTTGTTCGAATACCTGAAACAAGAAAACAAACAACAACAACAAACGTGATAGCATACAATTTGTATTCAACCTACTTAACAGGTCAAAGAACATTAAGCCATCAAATGTAATATAACACTTCAATGTAGGAAATTAATTAATAGTTGTATTCATATAAGTTCATAAAGAGATTACAACGAATGCCTTGATGTCCCTGGTCTCCTCCGATGTATCCGGGTTCACACACTTCTACTAGCATCTCATGGATAGCCCCAAAAATGGAAGTTTTAAGGCTTCTTCCCTTTAGTCTCAAACCAAACCAAACACACTACCTCAAACATAAACTATAGAGTTACAAGCTATAAATGTCTTGCTGATTATTCAAGCTCCAAAAATACTAAGACTGAAACTAGTGAAGCTTGTAAAAGGAGGGGTTTATATAGCTTGGATAGAGGGGAGATGGTTCCTCTTATCATGGGAGAAGGTTTTATCTCTTGGTTTGGTTCCATCCTAATAGAGGAAAGGAGCCCGAACTGACTTCCTCAGTTCCATCCAGCCCAACCATTTACCAGAATTCCGTTATGAAGCTTCTAGACCTGGAAGCTTCGACTCCATATTTAAAAAACTTGCCAAAAGAGGATCAACGTGACTGAGAAAAGGCTCATTTGCATCGTACAACACTAGGACAAGTTTTAGACTCTGCAAATCGATGCGAGGAGGAAACATGTCATTAGTGCCGATCTTGTAAACTGTGTAAAAGGAAGATTCTTGGGAAATGATGCAAAAGGGAATCATTCTACTCATGAAGAGGGACATAATGGGAGTTTCATCATGATGGGGAAGCATGTAGGGTTCACTGTAGAAGTCCTCCAGGATCGTGGAACAGGGAGTACAAGAACATTGACAAAATGATGTGTAACACAAGTGTTTGTTGAAAATGGTCTTGTTTCTAAAATGCCATATACCCCAACAAGAGTGGAGGGGGAGGATGATGAGGTATTTAACTTCTCTATTGTTGTACCATGATTTATAGGCCTTCATAAGGTTTTGTCCATTCCAAGTGAATTCTCAACCTAGTTTTGGCGTGAGGAAGCACCAAATAGCATGGGAATAAGAGCAGTCAATCAATAGATGGGAGACATATTCCTCATATGATTTACATAGACTGCACTAGCCAGACCCTTATTTTTTTTCCTTATGCACTGGAAATCCTAGGTGAGGATTTTGTTTTCTAGAGTGCACCACATGAATAGTTTGGATTTGGCTAGGAATTTAAGCTTCCAAATGTGCCTCCACCAGTCCTCTTGTAATTCTGGTAATCGATCCGCAATAAGGCTAAGATAACCTTCTTTGGGAGTGTAGTTCCCATAAGGGGAATGCATCCATACCAGTTCATTTGGATCATCAGTGACGTGTAGATGGGCCTCCCTTAAGGCACGAATGTAAGTAGTACCTTCTAAGGCCCTGTGGGAGGTTCAATTGGCACCCTGTGAGCCACTTTTGTTCTTTGAGTGAGTTCTGAAGAGGTGATGTTGCGTGATTGAGGGAGTAGATCCACTTTTCATGAAGGAAGGTGATAAGGTCCTCAGGAAGATGTCGAGCATTATTAATTTCAAGCCACAGATCCATTCCCAAGTGGATACTTGAGCCATCCCCTACCTTCCAACCTACTTAAGCCATTTTTGATGAGGGAAATAATTGGTAAAAACCTGCAAAATGATAGAGGCATTATTCTTGTTCTCGTTGCTGCTTCAAATCTATTATTCGAGGGACATGGGGAGGATGTATTTCTGATGAATCACTAAAGTCCATAATCTTTGAGTGGAGAGAAGATGCCAACCAACCTTCACTACTAGTGCTTAGAAGAAGTAGGGTAGGTTTTTTAGAGCCCACCCCCCAAGGCCTTGGGCATCACAATTTTTTCCCACTTTACCTAGGGAAAGGCATACTTCTTTGAAGAACCTACCCATAAGAAATTGTAGTAGATTTTCCAAATTATTTTGAGTGTTCCTTTTGGAATCCAGGAGAATGACATCCAATATACTAGTATATTTTCTAGAATGGATTTAATAAGCACCAGACTGATTGCTCTAGATATCAAACACATGCTCCAAGACTTTAGTTTCTTTTAAATTTTAGCTAGGAGCCATAACCAAACAACACTAGTGGAGGAGTTTGGTTTGAGGAGGAAGCCCAAGTATTTGAAACCATTCTACATGTTGGCTAGTTCAAAAGGGAAGAAGTACAAATGAAGCCTCAACTCACCTTCAGTGAGGCCAAAGGGAGTTAGGGAGTATTTGAGATGGTTTATGATCATACTAGTAGTGGCTTCAAAAAGGGAAATAACATTCTTGATTTCTCTTGCATCCCTTCGTGAGCCATTTATGAAGATGAGGAAATCATCGACAAAAAAAATATGTGTGATGTGGAGTGTAGGGGAAACCTTGATTACTTGTGGACCATTCATTCTACGAGATTCCACTAATGATCTGGTGAGTCCCTCAACTACTAGTAAGAAAAGGAGAGGCAAAAGGGAGCAATGATTCCTTAATCCTTGTTTTACCCGAAATAAGGGAGAGGTTGAACCATTTATGAGTACAAAAAAGGGGCTGAATAGAGGCAACTCATGATCCATTTTACAAAATACAACATGAATCCCAAGTGGGAAAGGAGCAGTTGAATATAGAACTAGATGGCATGATCAAAGGATTTGGTTAGATTGATTTTGAGGATTTCACCCTTTAGCTAATGCTACTTTAGACTATGGAGGCATTCATAGGCCATCCCTATGGCTTCATGTAAATGTCTCCCTTCTAGGAAGGATAATTGTTTCTTTGAGATAGAGTTGGAAAGGATGGGCTTGAGCCTTTGAGTGATGATTTTGGCAATGACCCTGTAGATTCAATTAGAGAGAAAGATACGAAAAAATTGATCAAAGGTTGAGGGATTATTAGCATTGGAGATTAAAGAAATGCATGTGGAGTTAAAGGATGCCTGTATATGGCTTGTCATTATGGATTCCTCGACAAATAGAAGGATACCTTCACCCAGGATATCTAATAGCCCCATGAAAAAATAAACAAACCACCTGTCTAGGCCTAGATATAGCCTTTAGGTTTGCTTCTCCTCTCGATTCATTTGATATTTCCTTCAGGTTTTCTTCCACTTCTTTGAGGTGCTGTGAGTCCCTCACCATTTTGTTAATCAAACAATTTATGGTTTCTTATTTTACAAATTTTAGGTTATGAGAAAATTTGCCTCCTACTGAGACTCCCGATCAGTGATTAAAAGGTTTCCAGGTTGTTCTCACAAGCTCCACAATGCTCTCATCTTTTATCCAAAAGGATTGGAGTTTGAAGGGGCTTGTATCCCATAGTTTTGATCTCTAGCATGATTTGGGAGTGATAAGATCCTCCACCGTCCCAAATCCATTGTTTTATTAGTGGCATTTATTCCACAAATTATTCAACAAGTAATAATCGATCTAGTTGCTTGGCAATTTGGTCCTTCCTTGTTCTCTTTTTCCACCAAGTGGGTCTGGGATTTACTAGTTCTATGTCGATAAAATTATTGTCAGACAATAGCCTAGAGAAAAAGGTAGAATTGGGATTGACCTGAGATTTAGGGTCCCATATCTCTACAACACCTAAAGAGAAGTGGAGGTCCCACCAATGATGAGGTTTTCTTCATAAAAATAGGATTTCTGAGATAGGGAATCCCCTAAAGCGATATTGTGCTAGGGGGGTCCATATATGTTGAGGATAAGGAAATTGAGTTAAATTCCACTAATCATAAATTTAAGCCAATAAATGATTCCATCCCCAAGACATTGAAGGCTTTTATGAAATGTGGGTTCCATCCTATCACCTGACGTGCCACTCTACCCTGAGCATGAATGCATGTGAAGTTACATTTCGGCATTATGATTTCCATCAAATTAGATATTGTATATTCTGCTCCCATGAATTCTTAGAGGGGGAGAATAAAAACACCCTCAAGCTCTACTAGTTTATGAAGGAGAATTTGTTTTGGAGGGATGGCCAAGCCCTTGCAATTAAGGGAAAGAATGACCTTGAGTTAACCCCTTTGGAGGCTATCACCACTCTAAGTGCCCCATCTATGGAGACTTGTCTACTGGATGCCATGTCGATAAGAAATTTGGTTCTAGGTTAGGATGAGTTTTTATCGATGGGTTATGCCTTTCTTGTGGTAATATGTTTGGGGGGAGATTTGAGATTGATGCCTCTAGACAGGAGAGAGGGGTTGGTGGGTCATGCGCGAAATAAATAACAAGGTGAAAAACAACTTGAGAGAGAGGGGGATTATTTGTGGGAAGGGATGGGTAGAGGGAGGTCAGAAGCTACCGAGGGAGGGAGAGAGGGGACATTCAACATAATGGAGAATCAGACGATTGGGGTGATATCCAATAAATGTCATAACCAAGTATGATCCCTAGGAAGGAGAAATCAAAACTGAACAACAAAAGTGTTGACCAAAAAAGAAGATATGGTAGGGAGAGAAGGAATGCCCGAATAAGGATGTGATCCTAGTAAAGAGGAGACTAATACCTACCATCGAGGAGAGTGCCCAACCTCATTTATCTAAGTTTGGAATACTACTTGTGAATATTCTGAAGGAGTGCTCGTTATTATTGCCATTTTTTAATTTTAATTTTTTGCATGAGGAGAGGAGTTCCCTTTTTTTTTCTTCTACCAAATTTTCATGTCCACATAGTGTGGGGGTTTGTACCCTTTCTTCTCTTTGCTTCCCTTTAAATTGAAGTTGACATTGAAGAACATTATGGCTATGCCTCTTACATTGTCTACACTTAAAAGGTGTTCCTTCATAGTATAGGGTTTGCGTGTTCGATACTTCCCTATGAATAATCCCCATTTCACTCCAGAGTCCTTCACGAATGTCTAGAAGAACCAAAAACCTTGCAACCTTTAGTTTCTTGGATTGTAGAAAGGACATGTCAACATCAAGTAGTTCACCCATATTTTTTCCAAATGCATAGAGGGAACCTTGTGCCCAAAACATCAAACGAATTGAAGGCAGGTGAATCCAAAAGGGAATTTTATCCATCCTCTCCTTGTTTGGTCAAAAAGAGGATTCATCATTTGAGGAGGAGGGGAGTAGAATGAATATACCAAATTTTTTGGAGGGACTATGAGGCCTGTTGGGCCTAAGAATTATCCTTAAAATACATCCACTTTCACTCCATTCAACATCCACTTTCTCTCCATTCACACATTTTCTCACCTATATTCCACCACCATGTCATCACATTAGCTTCACTTTCATCATGAAATGGATTGCCGTTGTGTTTTCCAAAACATTATTAATTCTTAGTATTTTTAAGTGAATTTGTGGTTAAAATTTAGAAAATAATATCCATATACTTATACCTAACAATTAGAATGAGTTTGTTGACATGTGTAGGTACGAAGGAAGCTTCTAAGGCACCCTTATGTGGCACTCTGTGTTCAAATACGAATTTTAGGAGATCATGGACCTCATGGATAAAATAATGGAACTCATGGTGAAGATCATGGAGGATATGGTTATTTGTCACCATTGGTTAAGAGATATGTGGATTTGAAGAGGGAATAGTGGATCCACATTTATGTGTTTGTTATCATAACGTTTGTATAAATAGGAGTGTTATCTCCTTCATTTGTAATCTTAATTTTTAGAATTTAGAAACTTAGTCCTTCATTTGTAATTTTAGATTTTAGAATCATTGTAATGTAGAGTTTAGGACCTCTTGGAATGTAGAACTTGGAGCTTGTAATTTCAATTTGAAATTGATGATAAATAAAGTGGATTGGAATTTCTTCTACATTTGACTCCTTTCTAGGTGTGCTTGTGGAGCTATGGAGGGCCCCCATTGCCTCACTTGCATGCTCATTTTGTTTTGGTAAACTTTCATTTTATGTTTGTTTGTGAATTTCATTAGATTAAATTATTGGTTCATATGTTTGAAATATTAACAAATGACCTTTCGTAAGAAAGTAGTAATGTTTCTTTCAATGAATTTGATTTGTTATTTAATGTTTGATTTCATTAGTTTAAGTTTCTGATTCATTTGCTTGAGATATAAATGAATAGTCTCTTGTAAGAGAGCTTTAATATTTCATGCAATCAACCAGAATTAGGTTTAAGTGCTTTAATTTCATTAGTTTCAAATAGTTTGTTGATTAAGATGATTAGAAATATTAATGAACAGTCTCCTGTAAGGGAGCTTTACTATTTCTTACACTTGTCACAATGTCTTTAGATTTCATTTTGATTAAATGACTAAATAGGTGTTGGAGATCCCAATGAAAGACCTCCTGTAAGGGAGATTTGGAATTTCTTCACCTAGCTTAGTTTAGTTTGTCTCTAAGTCCATATATATTGGATGATCCTCGAAGTTTACTTACCCGGATTGATAGTAAATGAAACTCTGATTTGCATCTGCATTTTAGACCCAACAAGGCGTCATCCTTTTTTGGAAAAATTAATACGAACCATCCTTTAACCAAGGAGTGTACAATTGATTATTTTTTAGGTGGTTCTTCTATTCCAAATTTACCCATTCTTCAAGGGTTTTTTCGGTGAAGTAGTGTCCTATAGCACAACCCACTAGAGAGTGTTCAATAATGTGCATAAACTAGTGTATTTCAACATCATCTCCCAAAACCATGGATTTTTTCCTTTCAATTATTCCAAACAAGGATTTGACTTCCTCTTTAGGCCTCCTTTGGTCTGGCAGGAGTGAGAGTTAGTAGATGGAGAAATAAATGAGGCAATCGGTCTTAGATTGACTCCCTGGAGGGTTTCAAGAGTGACAATGTCTAGATCCTGAGAGGATTGGGGGAAAACATTGGGGGATTCGAGGACTGCTGATAAGGGTTCTAGGAAGAAAACATGATTGGATAGACTCAATGAAGAATGTTTCCTACTCACCGAGAAAGAAAAGGAAGATGACCTAGAATCCCCAAAGGTATATAAAAACACCAGAGAGCCCACAAACAAGTGTAGGGGAAAAAAAATAAAAAACATTAGCTCGAAAGGGTCATGGATTTCAAGAGATATTTAAGGTTTGTAAGTTCCAGTAGAGGATGTGGGGGGATCCTGATGTAGAGGGGTAAAAACTTAGAGAGGGAGATGCTCCTCCCGGTGATTCTAGTCAGATGAAAAAATATCGATATTGAGGAGGATATATTCACTAGAAAGTAACCTAGAGATAGGTTAAGAGATGACAGGGGTAAATTTTGAAACAAAGTTGAATGACCATGTAGAGGGAGAGAGGGGAGTACTACAAATTGACAATAAGAGTTATTATGATCAAGTCTAACAAATAAACTTGCTTCAAAATCTTTGAATTTGACCAATTTCCAATTCGAATGCCATATTTTTCTTTAATTTTTAAAATCCCAAATCCCCACCAAATTAAAGTTAATTAAAGGAATTTGGCTGGGTCAGAGAATCCAGGCTAATAAGAATAGGAAAAATATGCCAACGTACTTTACATTTTGACTATGTTTTAGAGTTTGGACCAACTATAACTTAGATCAAAAAGTGAGAAAAATACCGGACTAGGGTTAGAGCTGACTAATAAGAAAGACCTGACTAAAGGTTGGCCCAACTGGGTCTCACATTAGAAAATCAAGTTAGGGATTAACAAGTCGATAAACACAACTTAAAAATTTAAAGTAAGTGCTAGATTCCCGACTAGACCCATGAAAATTGTTGTATTTAGCAATTGGATTGAATATATTTATTCACCTTTCTAATTACTTAAAAAATAATTGAACACTGAATAAACTTAGAGTTCAAGTCCCACATAATTCTGGTTTCTTGCACCTCAACAATTTCTGCTTGGAGGAAAATTCTCCAAATTAATTCCAAGCATGTTTGCATTGGATATTGAGCCTATAACTACTTCAAAGTATGATCTATACAATATTTGACCTACACAATTGATCTAATCTATAACTAAAACTAAGCTAAAACAAAGAAATTCACCAAAAACATAAATTAAGTTATAACCCTCACTAGAAAAAATTGCTAATATACACATGAATAAGAGAGAATGGAAATATTTCAATTGACTCCATCTCCCGTTACACAAGAAAACTCAAAGCCTCAAAACTAACATACTTTAAGAACTCCGTTTTTGAATTAAAATTCCTTTTTTAACACGAAAGAGTATTGTATACATGTTAATCCACACCCAATTGCAACTAAAATTGGGATATTTACATTTTCAATAAATTTCCATTGATGGGATTTGTTAGCACCTAAATCCGCCTTAGGCTGAAAGAAGGAAAAATTCAGGGTACCCACAAACCATGCTCAGTCTAGTAGCTAGCCCTACCAGAACAAGAGAGGGATCTCTTCGGGTCACACTCAGTAAAAATACATAATAAAGTCTGATACGACTCGAAATGAAATATTGATTTTAGGCTAGGTAAATAAATCTGGAAACAAGAATAAATTTTTATAAATGACTAAGTTTCTGGGATGTATGGGACCAATGAACAACAATGAGTAGATAATTTAACACAAAGGCACATATTACTTCATGAGGCAAGACAGGTGGAAAGTCTAGCAATTAAATTTGAAATAATGTGAAATGGAAAGATTGTTTAGGAGGGTGAAAAGGGCATAAATACATGAATCCTTTTCAACAGAAGAAGAACACAGAACGTGAAACTTTCCCACAGGCAGAGCAATAAACATGAATTCTACCTTATCTTACTTACAAAATTTCACTGGAAATGAATATGAATGAACTGTGAAACATAACGAAATACATATGAAACATAAAGAGAACACATTTTCTACACTCACACCACATGAATCTCATGAACCAGAGCAGCTGCCTTTCATTAATTATCTGTCAAAATATACAATGAAGAACTGAGTTTCTCTCCCACAATTTCCCAGAAATTACCACCAATCCTTTGCAAATGGTTTTACATACAATAAATAGACTTTGCCACTGGGAAATGGAACCACCCAAATTTGGGAAGTTTTTCAAATCATTACAAACTGGAAATGGAAAGCTAATCATTAGTGACTGGTGCAACGTTACAAAAATGACAAATTTCTTGGGTGACTACTCGCCTTCCTTTGCCACTTGGATAGAAGCCAACCTTTAGTGAAAATACTTTTTAAACTTTGCCTTAGGTGCCAATAAAAATTTAGTGTAAATGAGCGGGCCCACTTGGAGAAAGTCGCGAATCGAAATGTCGCGGAGTGGAAGTGATTTTGGCCTTTGGGTCTCTGTGCACCGCGCCCAAAAATATATGCGCCATGCCACTTTGGAGGCGATTTTGAGGTACCTGCTGAAGTCCAAATTGTGCCCAAGTGTGCTTTTTAGAAAGCCTTGCCTGTCTACTTTCCAACCTAAGAGGAATTTTTGAATTTGGTGCCCATTTTCCCCTCCAAAAATTCAATCTCCCAAGACTGCTTCCTGTGTGTCAAAATAGGGGTAGAGAGGTCATTGTTTGAGTGTTTTTGACCTCCTGGGGACTCAAAAATTGCCCAAACTTCTTGGCCATGCACCAGCAGTCATCATTTTTCATGTTGAATCCAAAAATGCAAACCTTTCTTTATTTGGAGCTCCCTATCATAAGCGAGGGAGGAAAACCCTGTTTTGTGCCCAAAAATTTGTCAAATGACCAAACTTGCCCCAATTGTTTTGAAATTTGGGCTGGAGATCCTCTATGAAGTGCTATGCTAGGCCACAGAGGCTTCAGCCAAGATTCAGAGCTGATCTTTCTCTTTTTGCCTCTTTTGTCTTTTTGTCGCTTTCCTCAATTTTGCCTTCAAACTCTTTATCCAAGCCTTTGAACTCATGTTCTGTGCCCTGTAGTGATAAACCATCTGCCTCAATATGGTTTTTTCCTTGTCAGCCTTCTCTAACAGTCTCTCAAGGTGGATGTTGATATGCTCGAGCCAAGACTCTTGGTCATTGTTAATCTCTTGCTCTAATGGAGTGAGCTCAATCCTCCTATGTTGGGCAGATTGGCGATTCTCGCTGATGTTTTGCAACTCCATGATCTCATGCTAGTCTTCAAGCTGTTTGTTCCTATGCTCCAAATACCTGATAATCCACTTAGCCCTCTCCAAATTGAGAGACAAGGCTTGGATCTCCGTTTGCTACTCTTGGATGTTCCTCCTAAGTTTGACACTCTCCACATTTGTATCATCATCATGAATGAGGATGAATTCGGCCACTTATTCACCTGATGGCCCCTCGTCATGCATGGGCCTCTTGCCCTTGTCTTGTGCCTGTGTTGCCGATGTCGGAAGTGAGGCCCCTTCCACCCCGGGTGGAGATAACACTCACTTTGCAGCTGCAAACAAATGTCTACTGCCTCTCTGCTAGGTGATGAATACTGACATAGTAGTGGTCTCATGGTGCTCATACTGATGGGAAGGACCACCTATCTCATGTTCAACCTCTGATAATACCTGTGAAGTGCTGAAGAGGTCACGGGAGATGAAATCATCCCAAGTAATGCCTTGCAATCCCAGTTGATGAACCACCAAAATCTTAACAAGAGCAAAGTGATAAACACTGTTAAGTTGCTGCTGAGGGGTTTTGTGATGCATGAAGGTGTTCATCCTCTCTATGTTCTTGGAAATGAAATATGGGATGTTCATCATCCGTACCCTAGTAAAGTGCATGAGCAACCTAATGTGATAGGCATATAAATGAGAGAACCTCCCCTCATAGCTGAAATATTTCATGATCAACTTCATGAGTGGAGCATATTCATCTTTCAAATATCAGAATGTAAAGACTCTTTTGAGCTGCCTCAAGAAATTGGCCTTAATGTATGGCTCATAATGCTGCCGATCAACCTTCTGTTTCTTGTGCCATGGTTCTCCAATGTTCAATATGACGGTTGCTAATGAGACAGTTTCAGGTGTCAGTATGAAGGTGACCCTGACTAAGATAGCATGATCTCCATGCAAGTGAAGCACAAAAAGACGGGCCAACTCATGATGAACTTGAACACTAGCCACCTTTTGACAAAACTCCAAACATGACAGATGTTGGAAACATGACATAGCAAGAGGGCAGGCCTGCAATTCTGTGAGGGTGGTTGGCTCATCCCTAACATGTTTGCCACTTTTATTATGTCTCCGGGGAGCCTGTTCTTCCGAGGATGAATCACTTTGGGTTTCCATTTCATACTCCGATGAATGCTCAGATGCCATGACTGCTGTGTATGGACTGTGCTTAGACTGCCCTTTGATGATGTATGAAACTATGTGTTTGTTATGAACTCTGCCACCAAGGGGAGCAATGCAAAAGGGAGTGTTAGGAAGGGGAATAATATGATGGGATTAGGGGTTATGGGGGGAAGTTTTGTTTAGGGACATGTAGGAGGGTTTGGGGATTTTATAAGGTAGGATTATGGGGTTTTATATTTGACAAATGAGTGGAGGGGATAGGGAATAGGGGTTTAGTAATGTTTTAGGGTAGGGAAAATAGGGAAAAATGGGATAGGGGGGAAGGGAACAATGGGAAGAAGGGGAAAAATGAGAGGTGAAAGAGAGGAGGAACCTTGGCATCAACACAACAAATTTGCAACCCTAAGAGCAATGGCTTTGATGATTTCAAGTGGTAGGGTTTAGGCGTTTTTATTGCAACTATACATGGCCATAAACCACCATCATGTTCACAAAAACATATGAGAAACCGAGATGTAGACCCTACCTGACAATTGGAAGGGATTCAAAGCGATTTGTTGAAAATTTGGAACAAAACTGGGCCTTTGTGGTGTGCACCGCACCCCTCTGCCTGTGCGCCGCGTCCTTTGTGAGTGTGCGCCGCTCCCCTCTGCATGTGCGCTGCGCTCCTTTGCCTATGCGTCGCGTACCTTGTGTGCGCCGCGCCCGTGTTAATTTAACACTATATGATAGCACCCAGTGCGCCGCGCTCCCTATGTGCACCGTGCTCCTCTGTCTGTGCGTCGTGCTCCCTATGTGCACCGTGCTCCTCTGTCTGTGCACCACCCCTGTGACAGCTCCTCCAAACTCACCTAAAATGCGTGCTTGCTTCTCACAATCACTTTGCAATGTTTCTCTCTATCCTTGGTGTGCAAAATGACTATGTTTCTTGTGGGAATCTTATATAAAGACTTTGGAGTCATGTGTTATGCTCTTAACCTGCAAATGATACCCAAATACAAAATATGCGAAGAAAAGAGACCTAGAACACAGAATATGCGAAGAAAAGATACCCAGAACACAGAATAGCAATGATTTTATTATTCAGAGAGTAATTTTCACTTGCCTCTTCGAGAGGGAAACCTCCAATAGAGCAGAGCTCAATTACAAAATAAGACATGATGCTCCTCGCAGGGAGTTTCTATCCTTTATATATGACTCCTACGTGCAATACCACGGGCCAATACCGCGTATTACTAATACCATCTATCTAATACTACGGCCCATTGCAACTAACTATGGTTCCTTTATTAATTGTGGATTAACCACTTACAATTATTAATATGGGCTTTATTGACTCTTGACTATGACGTGGTCCCATTACATAGATAAGGGGGTTAGGTGGGACCCTAACATGCCCACCCCCTTAAGACTAGCCTTGTCCTCAAGGCTGAAGCTGCGGAAACTGCTGCAAAATAGTGGCTGGCTCCCAAGTTGCATCTTCTGGAGAGGTGTCTTTCCATTTGACTAGGACTTCCTTAATCATGCAGCCGCACAATTGCTTGACTCGTGTGTCGAGGACCTGTTTTGGTTGAACCCAGATGGATCCTTCTTCGTCCAATTCTGGTAGACTAGTCTGAATTCTGCAATTGTTCCCAATCACTTTCTTGAGGCATGAGACATGAAAAACTGGATGGATTTTTGCAGTAGGTGGAAAAGCCAACATGTAGACCACTTCTCCAATGCGTTGAAGTACTTGATATGGTCTGTAGAATTTGGGAGAGAGTTTCTGACATCCCTTGTCTTTGAGTGATGTTTGCTTATATGGTTAGAGCCGTAAAAAGACCTGATCCCCTTCTTGAAATTGGCGCTTTGAGCGATGCTGGTCTACCTGTTGCTTCATGCGGTTCTGAGCTTGATGAAGATTCTCTCGAAGATGGGCGAGCATAGTTGCGTGGTGTTGTAGGAGTTGATCCACTGCTTGGACTTTTGAGCAGCCCCTGAGATATGACGTAGGTGAAGGTGGGAGTTGACCATATACTGCTTCATAGGGAGTCATTTTGGTGGTGTCATGATAGTTAGTGTTATACCACCATTCGGCCAGAGGTAGCCACTGTACCCAAAGGTGTTGTTTTTCTGAGGTAAAACACCTAAGGTAGGTTTCTAGACATTTGTTGACTGCTTCAGTTTGACCATCTGTTTGCGGATGGTAGGAAGTACTGAGTTTTAGTT
>APFE030466542.1:164059-202745 GCA_000404065.3 Pinus taeda | reverse complement strand
CTTTATCTTCTCTTTGAGAGCTTTTATTTCTCTCCCTTTTTCAGCTACGTTCTGCTTGGATTTGTCATATTTTTCATTCAGCTTAGCTAAATTCTCCTTGGCTCCATTTAGCTCTGTCATCTGGGCTTCTAGGATCTTGATTTCACTCATCAACTTCTGCATATCAAGGCTCAGAGCCTGCTTTGAGGTTGGTGCTGGTGCTGATGTTGATGGAGCTGTCTGCCCTGTGGGAGGAGCAGTAGTCTGTGGGGGCTCCTCAAGGTGTATGATCTCTAGAGGGGGCTGAGAAGTTTGACCTCCTTCTTTCTGCTGTAGGGTTGCCTACAGTGCAGCCTCTGTCTCTTCCAGCTTCCCTTGTGCTTGCACTAGCTACTTGTACAGTGCTACTAGCAATGTTGCTACATCCTGGTCTTGTCTTTGCTAGGCAACCTCTTCTGTTTGAGGGTGAAGGGTTGCTGGGATTTTAATCATCTTTCTTAGAGCTGCAAGGTCTGCATCTCTTATTTTTAGCAGCGTTTGTACAGCTTTTTGATCCTTTGGGTCATGCCCAAGCTCTATGATTATATCCTCCAAAGACCTGATCCTATTGTATTTGGCCTGAGAGGATGCCTTCTCCAACTCAAGTTGGGCAGCTGTATTGTTCAGGCTATTTTCCAACCTATTTGCCAATAAGGTTTCATCTGCCGGTGTAGAATATACCATCTCACCCATTTTCTTGTGAAGTTCTATTTGGTCCATAGGGTGGATGTCCTTGGAAAGAACCTCCAGGTTGGTTCTTATATAGTATGCAGCTGACTGTGGCTGCAACATGGTTGGCATGAAATGACTCGTGGTCATTTTCCCTTCTGTTATGTCATAGGCTGACATAAGCCTCCGTTGATTGGTAGGGGCCATCTTAAGCAACTGGTTGTAGATCTGGAGCTTGAGTGGCTCATTTCTCCTTTTAATGTCGATGAATTGTTGTTTGATGCCTGTCTCAGCTCTCCTTTGCTAACTTGAGGAGCTGACCTCTCCTCCAAGGGTTCTTTCTTGTTCCTGTTGAAAGGAACTGGCGGATGCCTCCATGCTCAGTGGGCCCATGCTGAATTATTGCCCAATAGGAATTTCTTCCTCGGAGAGGGGATTCATTCTCTGCGTTTTCTCCCCTTGATTTGTGGATGTGGTGAGGGGAGTCTCCTGCTCTCTATCCCTCTTCTTTCCCTTTTCTTCTTTCTGTGGAGTTTGAAGCACTGAGGCCTCCACTGTGTTTTCTTGCCTAGGAGGCACATTCTCTTGAGCCTGTTGCTTAGGGGATATTGGGGCTTCAGCTATTTGTTCTTGTTGTATTGGTTGCCCCTCTTTTTGCCCTTTTTCTTGTTGTTCTACTTGCTTTTCTGCTTGTTGTTCTGCTATAGGAGGTGGATGTTCCTGCTCCATCTGCTTCCCTTTATCCTTGCTTGATTCCTGTTGAATAGTTTCGGCTGCTTGCTGCTGGGCTGTAGAGGATGAGGCAGCTGCTCCATGTTGCCTTTGATATGAAGAGGAAACCTGCCCACAAGTTTCCAAGTCAGCCTCTTTCTCAATATTCTTTGCTTCTCTTTGTACCATTCACTCTCTAGTCATTGGCTCTTCTAGAGTGCCCTCTTTCCAGCTTAATGAATTGGGAAATTTCTCAATATGAGGCAGTCTCACGTGAGCATAGCCACTCAATTTGTATTTTACCCTCCTGAGGGAAATGAAATGATTAGGGTCATAAGGTACCCATTGGAAACTAGTTTGCAGTTTGATGGTCTCTAGGATCAAATTTGCTTCCTTCCATCCTTTCTCCCTTTTGTTGTATAGAAATGAGCCTAGCTGGTTCCTTACTTTTTTATGCACCTTCTTGTTTTTACTGTGGAAATGGACAAAGTCTTCATTTCCAAACTGCCTAAAATACTGTAAGGCAAAAAGTCTCATAGGGACATATCTTGGCAGCCTATAAGGGTTCAACTCACAGCCATATATTCTAATTACTGTATGGTGTTGGTAAAAGTACCAATCACCAATGCTGTAGGCCTTTGAGAGGTGAATAATCCTTTGCATCTCATCTGTTAATCTGGGAGGAGGGACACCCAATAACAAGGTCATAGCTGGATGGATAAAAAGGTCTATGAATTCATAGTAGGTGTAAGGTGAAAAAGATACATGATGAAAGACTAAAGACCAAAACACTACAGACCTTGGGTTTCCCTGGGCATTTAGCTTCTTGAGAGGAACAGGGAAAGCATCAGGCTGATAAAATAAGAACAAGTGATACATGTACCTATTTTATTTAAACACCTTTTCCCTTTCTAGATTCATCAATTGTTCATGAATATTATTGGCAATGTATGTAGCAAAAGCATAGTGCACAGCA
The DNA here is from genome assembly GCA_000404065.3 of Pinus taeda. Classification (NCBI taxonomy): domain Eukaryota; kingdom Viridiplantae; phylum Streptophyta; class Pinopsida; order Pinales; family Pinaceae; genus Pinus; species Pinus taeda. The sequence continues at coordinate 200,371 of APFE030466542.1, read as the reverse complement.
GGAGGCATTCTAGGGGAGAATCTGGACAGCATGGCCATAATGGTTTCATCAACATCCTCATATGTCCCATAACCCAGGATGTAACTGATCAAATCCACAAGCATTTTTCGCAGCTCATTGAGATATTGATATGCTTTAGGAAGGGTGGTGTTCATAGCTTCAAATTTTGGCTGAAAAAATAACTGATTAATCTTGATGAGCTGAGCACTGGACAGCTTGCCCCCTCTCTTTAGCAAGTCATTGATGGAGAGAGGAGTTAGGGGCTTTGCAGTGTGAACGTGTAGCATCTCATTAATGGCCTCAGGGGTGATATGGAACAATGCTGAGCCTGAGGGGCTGAGAACAACTCTTTGACATGGATCATAACTGGAACAAAATTGATTTATCAAGTCTGAGAGGACATTGACTTGAGGGAGATTGTAAATGGGCAGCTTGGAGTCCCAAATCCCTAAGATATCAGCTCCACTGAGATATTGGGCTTTTAACTCATTCAGCAGGTGAATATTAAATTTGGAAGTCATGGCAGTTGAGTCTAGCATCTGGTAATCTCTATCACCCAGGGCCTTCCATCCTAGCTCTCTGTGTGGGGCATTCGGAGGTTGAATATTCAGGGCTACTGGTGTTTCCATGGCTATGTAGTACTTTATGACTTGTACTAGAACTGGTTTCAGTGGGCAGAACGACACAGAGGGGTATATTTGCAGAAGTAAGGCAAATTGTAAGGGAAAATGGGGTAAACTGTGGTGATAATAGTGTAAAATGCTCAAAAGAGAGTTAATTGAGCAAATGCAAGGACTAGTAGCACTGTTTTCCCGGTGAATTAGTGCAGCTCAGGTTTTAAGTCCACGAATGCACGGACTGACTGTGAATTCGGGAAATTGTGACCAAATGTGGGCTTAGTAGGTGAATTTCGACCCTACAACTGAAAAGGAATGCTGGTCACCGGGGATTTGTTGGTAATTACAAGGTTCCTCACTCTTTTAATTTCAGTTTTGGAGAATTATGGACACAACCAAGCGTGGAGGGGATGGTTTGGATAAATACCTAGTGAATTGCCAGCAGTGGTCACAAATGCAGGTGGGTTGAAGGCGCCAACGGTCTTCGGGTCGATTTTTGCAGGTTGGCGACAGATGGTCGTAATTTGCATGCAGAGGTGAGCAACAGTCTTTTTGGAAAAAGTGAGAAAAAACACAAAATTTGGCTAAAATATAGACTTTTTGGGTTATTGGCGCATTTTTTGAATGACGTCAGCATGACGTCATCAGGTGGGGTCAGGGTCGGGTGACATCAGCATGACATCATCGAGTGACATGGCAGCCTGTGAGTGGTCCACGGGGATTGCATAGGTGGCGGACATGTCGGAGCGCTGGCGGACGGGGGTGCTGACAGGGCGCCGAGTGGAAGTGACGTGGGCGTGACGTAGCAGTGACATGGGCAGGTGGTGAAGCACAAGCGGTAAGTGGTTTTTCTCGGACCGCTCTAGATATGGTCACGGTATTGTCAGAGGGCGGCCCGAGAGAATATCGGGGTGATGCGTGGCAGAGGCCTGACGTCACCCTCTGACAATTTCTCGAGCTGTAAAGTTCGGTGATCGGGGCCCGTTCGATATGCATGTGGGCCGTCGGATGGGAAAGCCCAGATCCGACGGTCGACAGGTTGATGAGGTGCAAGGACCACGCATAATGCACGGATAAATAAAATATGATTATTCTCTGAAATGTGTGCCCGGTGGAACATTATGAAAAGTGGGTTTTTTGGTTTTTTGCAGAGTTACGGGTTAAAATGGGATTTTACAAAGGTTTATTTACAAAGCGGGTTTAGGTTATTAATCCAAGCAAATCCCGGATTAATCCCAAGATTTAATTTTCCAGTGTTCTTTGGGCCGTGCTCAATGTTTTAGCGTTTGAAACCATTCAAAACGATACATAGAGCTATGATGCTCGGGGAAGGGGATATATAGATATTTTGGGTTTTTTGCCAAATTTACATAGTAATAAGGGGAATAGGGGGTATAAGGAGTTAAATAGTGATAGATTAGTAGTTAATATGAATGAAAAAAGGTGGATGAGGGGGTAAAAATACTAAGTTGTTTATATGAAATCAACTTAGTTTTTAGGAAGTAGATCAAAATGAAAATAATTTTTACACAAGAAATGTGGCTCTTAAAGAAACAAGAACCAACAAAAGGCTTTGACTTTTTTCATGAACATAAGTGGCATAGGGATGTTAGCTATTAATGTGATGGGGGGTAATATGGAAGTTAGACATGCTTCATTAAGTTGCCGTAAGACTGCTGGAATAGGAAATCTGCACTGGCACCATTTGTTTACCTTTGCTTAGGCTAGTGAAATGCCATAAACCATGCTTTCTACAACCCCATCTACCTACCCTCTATTTCCTAGCATTTTTTGTTACTCCAAGGAGGGTGCACTTAGACTTGCCAACCCTTCTATGCATTTTCTTTTCCTTTGGCTTTTTCTTTTGATTTTCTATCTAAAACTACCCTTATTGCTTCCAAGGCCCCAGATTAAGCAGTTGGGGATCTTCATTCTCTACCTATCTACTTTACCTGCCAGGATTGAGCTGTTTGGACAAATTTCTTTCTCTAATATACAACAAAAATTGAAACATGGCATGACCCAGATTAGGCTGTTGGATCACCCATTCAGAAGTAGGGTAGCATCAACCAAATGTAAGTATATTTCTTCCACAAGAATATGAGATCTTTGTATCACCGAAGTAGATCATATTGGCACTTCCCTTGCCAATCATGAAAAATGAAACCTATTGTTATAGGTAGCTAATAGTGGCTCCACTTGGGGATTATTTTTCTTTTTGAAAGACCAAGAACAGTAGGTCAGAATGCCTTGGCCCTTGACTTCTTCTACCAAAACTTGAAAACTTTCTCTTTGTACTTCAAAACTGGAGGTTGTCACCTCTATGGAATTTCTGGAATATAAAGCCCTTCTTCTACTTATTTATAGCAACTTTTTAAACTTAACTATTTGTATGCCGAAAGAAAATATATACAGCTAATTATGTACAGGAGGAAATACCCTCCTATATACATGGAAAGTAGTCAAAATAGTGCTTCAACATCCTGCCATTCATAGGACCTTCATTTAAGTTAGTTTCATCCAGATTCTTAGGAAGTAAGTGTTGTTTCCTTGCACTGCTTGGATAATAAATGGTCCTCTCCAAAGAGAATCAAATTTTCCATGTTTTCCTTTATCTTCCCTTCTTGAATCCCACTTGAGGACTTTGTCACCTATGCTGAAATCTTCAGCCTTAGTCCTTCTATCAAAATCTTTCTTTAACTTTTCTTGTAGAACTTGTACTTTGCTATAAACTTGGTCTCTAGTTTGCTGCAAGCATATTATTTAATTGATCCTTCTTTGCATGTCATTGGGCTCAGCTTGACTTTCTTGAAGTAGTTTCATAACAGGAACCCCTAGTGATGAAAGAAATTTGGCTTCTAATCCATAGACTAACTCATATGGGCTGACCCCAATGGATCTCTTGGTTGTTAGTCTATCTTCCCATAAGGCATTCACAAGCTTCTTATGCCAATTCTTCTTATTTTCTTCCAACACCTTCTTTATGATGTTTACAAGGATTTTATTTGATGATTCAGCTAGGCCATTCCCTTGAGGGTAGTATGCAGTGGAATGGCCAAAAGTAATATGAAATTTGTGGCAGAAGTTAACAATCTTCTTGGATCTAGAAGCAACAGCATTGTCTGTTATTATCTTGTTGGGCCAACCAAATCTAGACAATATGTTATTCTCCAAAAACTGAATGATTATTGAATCATTTGCCTGTATATATGGGATGGACTCAATCCATTTGGTGAAGTAGTCTGTGGCTGTGAGGATCCATCTATGTTGGCCTGAAGATGAGGGGTGAATTTCCCCAATGAAATCCAAGCCCCATTGCTGAAAAGGTCTCTCTGTTGCAATAGGCCTCAAAGGGAGTGGCAGTAATTTTCTCTTTCCTTCAAATATTTGACACTTATGGCATGAGGTAGTGAAATTTTTAACATCAAGGAACAAAGTGGGACAATAATAACCAGCCCTTAGTATTTTATCCACAGTGGACTTCCAATATAAGTGTCCACCACAATCACCTGCATGAAATTCTTTCATGACATTGTTAGCCTCATTCTCAATTAAGCAGTTTAGCAATATTCCCTCATGATTTTTCCAAAGAAAATTGCCATCCATGACACAAAATCTTGAGGCTTTCATTTTTAGGAACCTACATTTAGTTCTGGACAATCCTGGGGGAGCACAGAAGTTTTTCAATATATAACAGATATCAGAATACCACAGAGATTGTTCAAAGGCTACATTGATCTTTGGAGTCGCCAGCTTTGGTTCATTGTCCAGTTGGTTGATGTCCAAGGCTTGGAAATTTGTTTCAGACATTAATTTGCCCAAACCTCCCCCTTTTATCAGTTTTTTAGGTTTTATTTCAATGTCAAATTCTAAAATGTTGGCAATCCATTTTCCTCTTATGCCCTCTAAGTTCTCTTGAGTAAGTATGTCTTTCACAATGGGACTTGGTACATAAGCTATAACATGGGAGTATAGGATATAAATTCTAAAGTCTTTGATGGCTTTGACCAAGGCATATGCTTGCTTTTCCATGATCTGATATTTCAGGGGTGCATCTCTGAGAGCTCTACTAAAGAAAGAAATAGGTCTCTCATTTCCTTGGTCATCTTTCTATAACAAGACAGCAGCAATAGTATGTTGGGAAGCAAAAGAGAAAATTATAAACTCTTTGTCAAATTGTGGATTTGTTAAGACTGGAGTTTGGGTAACGACCAATTTTATTCCTTCAAAAGCTTGATTTTCTTCTACTATCCATTTTACTTTTGAATCCTTTTTTAGCATGTTATTTGGTACTCTACTCAATTCTGCCAAATTTTGGATAAATCTCCTTAGGAAGTTGATCTTCCCGAGGAATGCTTGTAATTATTTGATGTTTCTTGGGTGGGGCATTTGCAAGATGGCCTGTATTCTATCTGGGTCAATCCTAATGCCAACCTTTGAAATAATATGACCCAATAACTTGCCTTCTTCCAAACCAAACAGGGATTTCTTGGGATTTAAGAAAATTCCATATTTCCTACAAGTTATGAATATTTGCCTTAGATGTTTCAAATGTTCTTGGTCAGATTTTGAGAAAGGTGTGATGTCATCTAAGTAGATGACAAGGAAATTGTGACTTTCTTTGGCAAAAGCAATATCCATTGCTCTTTGAAAGGTAGCTCCTGCATTTTTCAACCCAAAAGGCATTTTGACATATTTGAAGGTTCCCCATGGGGTTGTGAATGCTGTTTTGTCCAGATCATCAGGGTGAACTAGGATCTGGTTGATACTTGAGAATCCATCAAGTAAAGAAATCCTTGAGGCCCCCACTACTCTTTGCAAGATGTGATCCATCTTGGGTAAGGGGTAATTATCTTTTAGGGATACTTGATTCAAGTTCCTTAGATCAACACAAAGCCTTATTTCACCAGTTTTCTTTCTTGTAGGGACCAAATTTGCAATCCAGTCTGAGAATCTGATTGGTGCTATGATACCAGCTTTAAACATTTTTTGTACCTCTTTTTTAATTGAAGGGAGAAGCATAGGATTGATTCCCCTTAATTTTTGTTTAAAGGGTTTTTGATTGGGCTTGAGAGGGATAGTGTGTTGAATGACAGAGGTGTGATAGGACTTTAAATCCTCATAACTACATGCAAAGACATCTTGGAATTCTTTAAAGAGGTCAATGTATTTAGGCTTCTGATCAGGTGGTAAAGATGCAGACAATTTAATTATCTTGGGTTTTTCGATAGTTCCAATGTTGCACTCTTCATTGGCAGCATTAAGGGGCTGCAATTTTGGTTTTCTAGGGACATCATTTGAGTCAAAAATGTCCTCTAATGGAGCTAGGCCTGTTGGAAGAAAATTTTCTTTCAATTGTATAACTTCAGCTTCAGCATCAACTATTTCCTTAGAATGTAATTGTTCAAGTTCTTGTATTTTCTTCTCGTCAAAGTTTGTTGAACATAGCATTTGATTTCTTGTTTTGAGTGAGATTTTTGTTTGGTGTTGTTCACCTAGTATTTGTGAGTCACTTGCAGCCTCTGTATCAATGTTTAGTCCTGAAAATTCTTGCTGCAAAGTCAAGAAATTGTTTATTTATGTATCATCCTCAAACACTTGCCAATCCTTGACATTGTTTGGGACAGAAGGTCTGTGTTTTATCTCAGCTATAAAGCAATGCAGGGGTTCCAAAGGTAGTTTACAAGTGCTTGCAAATGTATCCAAACTATGAGCATGAAGATTATGGGTTCTAGGAATTTTGGTAATTTGAAATTCAGTGAAGGAATTTAGTATTTCAGCAGTAGCAGACCTATAAGATCTCAGTATTTTGTCATTAGTGACAAAATTTCCCTTTACTTGTTGGATAATTAGGTCTGAGTCTCCTAGGATTGAAAATTTTGTTGCTTGTAAGGATTTTACTAGCTTGAGGCCTAGTAAGAGAGCTTCATATTCTGCCATATTGTTGGTGCACCTAAAGTTTAATCTATAGGCTCGACCCTCTGCATGATTGTTTTGTTTGTTATGTATCCAAACCCCTGCTCCTGCCCCTAATTTGTTGACTGACCCATCGAATTCAAGAAACCAGAGGACTTCTTGATTAAGGGAAGAATTGTCAACTATTGTGGGACTTGGCATCAACAACTTGAGATTTTGGCTTACATTTGGTTTGTCTTTTTGAACAGTTTTGTTTATTGATTTCTCAACCATTATTTCTAGAACAACATTTTCTTCATTTATATGCCGATCTTGTTTGAGTCTCTGGGTTTCTTCATCACTTGTGGGACCTGTATTATCATTGAAGAGAATATGGGAGTCTATGTCAGAATGGACAACATATATGGGAAAGTTTTGAGGTTTTTCTTCACCGCTAACCATGTATTTCATAAGTGACTCTCTATATAGCCTCTTGGGTTGACCAAAGACTGAGATGGTGACATATGACATGTCTAATTGTAGGGGGCCTTGGATTTTAGCCCCCCATGATCTTGATAACAGCATTCCATATTTGGGTGGGATATCAGCAACTACAACATCCATTAGAATTGTTTTATTTGGGTACTGGACAAGTGACACACATAGGTATTTTATTAAGCCTAAACATTTAACTTGGCTGGAGTCAAATGAAAATAGGTCCTTATAAGGTCTTGTAATGTCTAGGTTAAGCCTCTCCATCACTGATTTAGGCATAAGGTTATGAGAGGCGCCTGAATCAAACATTGAATTATGTAGTATCTTATCATGAACATGCAAGATGACATAGAAAGGTAAGATCCCTGTAACTGCTGTCTTTCCATCAACCTCTGGACCAAAAAGCAATTATGGGGTGTCATCCAACACATTGACATTGTCTTTATTATGAGTAAGTTGAAGGGACTTCTTGATTTGTTGTTTGTAAATGTCATGCTTGGCTAGTTCTGAAAGAGGAATAGCTATCTTCAATTTGCCAATTTCAGCTTCTAGGTCAAAGGGTCTTTCAGATTGAATCTTGGTATTGTGGGTGACAACCTTATCCTTGCTCATTAAGTTTTCTTCTTGATTCTTATCTTGATCTTGAGGCTTGTCCTTTTTACTCATCTCTTGAGGAGTATTACATGGATTAGGCTGCAAAGGTGATGCAGCCATTGGTTATTGTTTTGAGGGAAATGGTTCAGTAACTTCTTCAATGGTTACTTCATTTGTAACTGAATCAGTTGTGTCATGTGTCTCTGTGACTATGGCTCTTTTCGGCTGCAAGCTATCCTTTGCTTTTTCAGGCTGTGTTACATTTACAGTTCTGCTTCATAGCTTGTATTTCTTATGAACTTCATAAACAGCTGTGTCATAACCTTGTTTAAAGTCAAATGACTCGCCTGACTTGGTTTGGAACTGCTTAATGTCATCATCCTTATTATCTTCATGACTCAGAAAAACTTGTTGCTCATCATTCAGGCCCATTAGGTTAATGTGGGTGTCATCTACTTACTCATTTGAAGTGGATGCTTCAGTATAGTTTTCCTAGAACGGAGGTCTTATCTCTGGATCAGAACTGGCCTTGCCAACGTTTGGGTTTTGATTTCTCTTAAAATTGGGATTCCTGATAGGGTTATTTTGTGGTGCTTCCCAAGATGACTTTCTCTCAATTAATTCTACTCTATCACCCAATCTCCTCATACCAGTGAGTATTGCATCCAGTTTCTGATCAAAGGCTGAGGGTTCTTCTTTGAAGGCGGTTCTCTTTTCCAATCTTGCCCTGTTTCTTTTGGCAATTAGGTTAGCCTCTACTGTGACAACAACTTTTTGGGCATCTTCAAGGGTTTCAGGGGCTCTTTCCTTTAACTGATATGCCATATTAGGGTCAAAACCATCAGGAAATTTGTACAAAGATGAATCAGGAGGAGGTCTTAAATTTTGTGGTATTGCGTTTTATACATTGTTGAATCTTGCACAATACTCCAAAACGGTCTCTTGAGGACCTCGTTTGATTGTATCATATTCACCCAGTATGTGCAAGGGATCTTTCTTTTTTTCCCATCTGTTAGTAAAGGCTTGATAAAGTTCATCAGGAGTTGTTAAGGTATTTACAACAAGTGATCTAAACCAGGTTCTTACATCACCTGTCAGGCTCTGAACAAAAATTCTCAGTCTCACACTGTCATCATCTATTTCATAGTTCTCAAAATGATCTTGCATCCTTCTGGCATGCTGAATAGTTGTGAAAGGTCCAGTGGAGTCAAAATATGAGATTTTGGATTGGTAGTCCTGAGGTAGAGCTGCAACATTAGCAGGTAACTACAGGGGCGCATATCTATTAGCCATATTTGCAGGGTTTATAAGATTAACAGGGATAAACGGGATAACAGGAACGATTGGTACAACAGGGGTAATAGGTATGGCAGAAACTAAAGTGTTGGTCAAGGGGATATGTGCAGTGGATGAAGGTGTGAAAGGAGGGCTTTGAGATGTAGATGGTGAGCTAGGGGAACCAGGGGTAGACCAGAATAGAACCTTGGTTGGAGTAGGAACAGGGTTAGGGTAAACAGTCTCAGGACTCAAATCAGTAGGATTTTCCTGCCCTTGCTGCTTCCTAATAATTTTAGGGATTGTGTTGGGGTTTTCAAAAACAGTTGGTGGATTGGGGTCAGTATTTGACCTTGTATACCGTGGATTCTTCTTGGGAGCCAGCTTTTGAACTTGTTTTTTGAGTATTTTTGGAATTTTCTTGTATCTGCAAGGACCAGACAAAATTTTGGAATGGATGTGTATATCTCAAAGCTAGCATGAAGATTGACTAAAGCAACTTTTATCTAAACTTGTTAATGTAGAACATAAACAGTTTTGAAGGCTTCCTGGCTGTCATTCAGGCTTCATCTGTAGCTTTAGGAAATATAAAGTAATTAGAAAATCCTGAGGAAGTCCCCAGTAAGTCGCCATTTATGTTAACACCCAGGTTGTTCCCTATGACTCCCAAGGGAATACGGCTGGGGTAACCACTAACCAAGCTTTGGATTATAGGTCCTAACCTACCTATAAGCAGAGAGGGCTCTCTCTTTAAGTTTTAGCTCTGTTTTGTGAATATTTTAGGCTTGTTATAAGTTTCAGTTTTTGTTTGAGACTTTGGTTGTGAACTGTTGTTGTGAGAACGGCATGAAATGTGTGAAAGATGCTAGTCCATTGGGCATATGGAGTCAGAAATCTCAGACAGTCCTGGTGCCTGCGATGGAGAAAGTTTTACTGCAAGGCTAGATGGCTATTCTTAACATAAATTCTGATTAGTGAGTGAAACAGTGGGAAATGGAATTACAGACAGTGTGATAACAATTTGAACAACAATTTCTACTTAGTAGCATACATGAATTACTAAATAGTAACTGTGAAATATTCAGGGTTTATTGGAGCAATTAAGAATTCCAATTATGCAGCTAAAGTCATAGAAAACATTTATATTAAAGACAGGTTGAGATCACGGTGTCTCCATGGACAAATCCTGAGCAATTCTTTTTCTATCTTCCTAGATTTAGAACAACATATGAGAGATGCGAGTTAAACAAATAATAAAACATTAACAGAGATAGAGAACACTTCTTATATTAAGCCATAGCACTAGAATCCCGTAGCATTCAATGGTTCCAAGACAGCATGCATCAGTAAGACCCAATTCCTGTAAACTCCAAGCTTTGTTTATATCATTCTTCCAGAAATTACAGCCGAGTTCTCCTTTCTAACAAGAAACAACAACAACCACCCCTCTGCAAGCTTATGCGAGGGGGAATATATACAATCAGTTTTACAAAATATCTGAACCACTGAGTCACTTGATAAATTAAATACACTCACCAACTTTAAAAAATAGCAGATAAGGAAGTTATTGCTACCCTAAATGTAAAACAAATAGTCTTTAATTCTGTCAGAAATCTTCTTGAACTTTGGAGGCCACTGAGTCGGTTGAGCGTTCCGCATTAATGTTGGATGATGTGTCTTTATGCTTTGTCATATTGTAGCTTTCTCGGCCCTGTTACCTGTAGCTGTCAGTGTTGCTTTTAGTGGCCGAATCTTCCTGCTGAGTTGGCTCATTCCACGTTTCTCTAGTCATAGTGTAGGCATCACATTTTCTGAACATGATGACTTATGTTTTTTGATGACAAAACTTTGATGAAAGCCTCCTGTTTATAGCAACAACTGTATCATTCGGGTCCAACACTCCTATGTAGGCAATTGATGTCTCAAAATTGCATCTAAGGTTTCATCTGCCTCTGTGTATTTGTAGAAGTTTGGAGGCACTTCAAACAAATGTCTGATCTCATTCATAATAAAAATAAAGTTCTCTACTCTGTCATAGAGACTTTGCCCAGATGTTGGCGCTGTTACCTCTGAAGTACTTGATCCTTGAGTGATCTGATTGGTGGAAAATGTGTTCACCCTTTTTGCATAATTCTCATGTGATAGTAGTCTCCCTACGCTGTTCGGCAAGCCAGGAAGACCTCTGCCCTGTAATGCTGCAAACTTATCCATGAATTTGTTGACTTCTGTTTGCATGTCTTGGCTTCTTCTATCCAATGTTTGTACCAGGATTTTAAATGTGAGGACCCCCTTTAGCAGATGGATGGTTTCTGTTCTGTTGGAGATTCCTATTGCTGCCAGGTGAGGACTTGTGCAGTTATTAAGCACATTGATCATTATGTTGGCTATCTCAGGCATACTGCCTAGAGATGCCCTTGCTCTATGGACTTCCTTTTGTGCTTTCCCTATGAGATCCATTTGCTCATGGATAGTCTCGATATACTTCCACTGATCTTTTATTGATTGGTCAATGTGGGTCCACAAAACTGTCTTGACCTCAGCCACCACTTTGTCCAGGGTGAGCTCTTCCTCCAGATCCTTTATCTTCTCTTTGAGAGCTTTTATTTCTCTCCCTTTTTCAGCTACATTCTTCTTGGATTTGTCATACTTTTCATTAAGCTTAGCTAAATTCTCCTTGGCTTCATTTAGCTATGTCATCTGGGCTTCTAGGATCTTGATCTCACTCATCAACTTCTGCATGTCAAGGCTCGGAGCCTCCTCTAAGGTTGGTGCTGGTGCTGATGTTGATGGAGCTGTCTGCCCTGTGCGAGGAGCAGTAGTCTGCGGGGGCTCCTCAAGGTTTATGATCTCTGGAGGGGGCTGAGAAGTTTGACCTCCTTCTTTCTGCTGTAGGGCTGCCTGAAGTGCAGCCTCTATCTCCTCCAGCTTCCCTTCTGTTTGCACTAGCTGCTTGTGCAGTTCTGCCAGCAATGTTGCTACATCCTGGTCCTGTCTTCGTTGGGAAACCTCTTCTGTTTGTGGGTGAATGGTTGCTGGGATTTTGATCTTCTTTCTTAGAGCTGCAAGGTCTGCATCTCTTATTTTCAGCAGCGTTTGTATAGCTTTTCGATCCTTTGGGTCATGCCCAAGCTCTATGATTATATCCTCCAAAGACCTGATCCTGTTGTCTTTGGCCTGAGAGGATGCCTTCTCCAACTCAAGTTGGGCAGCTGTATTGTTCAGGCTGTTTTCCAACCTATTTGCCAATAAGGTTTTATCTCCCAGTGTTGAATATACCATCTCACTCGTTTGCTTGTGAAGTTTTATTTGGTCCATAGGGTGGATGTCCTTAGCAAGAACCTCAAGATTGGTTCTTATATAGTCTGCAGCTGACTGTGGCTACAACATGGTTGGCATGAAATGACTCATGGTCATTTTTCCTTCTGTTATGTCGTAGGCTGACATAAGCCTCTGCTGATTGGTAGGGACCATCTTAAGAAACTGGTTGTAGATCTGGAGCCTGAGTGGCTCATTTCTCTTTTTAATGTCGATAAATTGTTGCTTGATGCCTGTCTCAGCTCTCCTTTGCTGACTTGAGGAGCTGACCTCTCCTCCAAGGGTTCTTTCTTGTTCCTGCTGAAAGGAACTGGCAGATGCCTCCATGCTTGGTGGGCCCATGCCCAATGATTGTCTAGTAGGCATTTCTTCCTTGGAGAGGGGATTCAATCTCTGCTTTTTCTCCCCTTGATTTGTGGATGTGGTGAGGGGAGTCTCCTACTCTCTATCCCTCTTCTTTCCCTTTTCTTCTTTCTATGGAGTTTGCAGCACTAAGGCCTCCAATGTCTTTTCTTGCCTAGGAGGCACATTCTCTTGAGCCTGTTGCTCAGTGGATATTGGGGCTTCAGCTGTTTGTTCTTGCTTTATTGGCTGCTGCTCTTTTTCCCCTTTTTCTTGCTTTTCTACTTCCTTTTCTGCTTGCTATTCTACTATAGGAGGTGGTTGTTCCTGCTCCATCTCCTTCCCTTTATCCTTGCTTGATTCTTGTTGAACAGTTCTGGCTGCTTGCTGCTGGGCTATAGAGGATGAGGCAGTTGCTCCAAGTTGCCTTTGACAGGAAGAGGAAACCTGCCCACAAGTTTCCAAGTCAGCCTCTTTCTCAATATTCTTTGCTTCTCTTTGTAGCATTTGCTCTCTACCCATTGGCTCTTCTAGAGTGCCCTCTTTCCATCTTAATGAATTGACATATTTCTCAATATGAGGCAGTCTCACGTGAGCATAGCCACCCAATTTGTATTTTACCCTCCTGAGGGAAATGAAATGATTAGGGTCATAAGGCACCCATTTGAAACTGGTTTGCATTTTGAGGGTCTCTAGGATCAAATCTGCTTCCTTCCATCCTTCCTCCCTTTTGTTGTATAGAAATGGGCCTAGCTAGTTCCTTACTTTTAGTTGCACCTTCTTGTTTTTACTTTGGAAATGGACAAAGTCTGCATTTCCAAACTGCCTAAAATACTCTAAGGAAAAAAGTCTCATAGGGACATATCTTGGCAGCCTATAAGGGTTCAACTCACAGCCATATATTCTGATTACTGTATGGTGTTGGTAAAAGTACCAATCACCAATGTTATAGGCCTTTGAGAGGTGAAGAATACTTTGCATCTCCTCTGTCAATCTGGGAGGAGGGACACCCAATAACAAGGTCATAGCTGGATGATAAAAAGGTCTATGAATTCACAAGGTGAATAAGATACATGATGAAAGACTGAAGACCAAAACACTACAGACCTTGGGTTTCCCTGGGCATTTAGCTTCTTGAGAGGAATAGGGAAAGCATCAGGCTGATAAAATAAGAACAAGTGATAGATGTACCTAGTGTATTTAAACACCTTTTCCCTTTCTAGATTCATCAATTGTTCATGAATCTTATTGGCAATGTATGTATCAAAATCATAGTGCACAACAGGAGGCATTCCAGGGGAGAATATGGACAACATGGCCATAATGGTTTCACCAACATCGTCATATGTCCCATAACCTAGGATGTAACTGATCAAATCCACAAGCATTTTGCCCAGCTCATTGAGATATTGATATGCTATAGGAAGGGTGGTGCTCATAGCTTCAAATTTTGGCTGAACAAATAACTGATTAATCTTGATGAGCTGAGAACTGGACAGCTTCCCCCTTTCTTTAGCAAGTCATTGATGGAGAGAGGAGTTAGGAGCTTTGTAGTGTGAAAGTGTAGCATCTCATTAATGGCCTCAGGGGTGATATGGAACAATACTGAGCCTGAGGGGCTGAGAACAGCTCTTTGACATGGATCATAGCTGGAACGGCATTGATGTATCAAGTCTGGGAGGACATTGACTTGAGGGAGATTATAAATGGGCAGGTTGGAGTCCCAAATCCCTAAGATATCAGCTCCACTGAGATATTGAGCTTTCAACTCATTCTGCAGGTGAATATTAAATTTGGAACTCATGGCAAATTAGTCTATCATCTGGTAATCTCTATCACCCAGGGCCTTCCACTCTAGCTCTCTGTGTGGGGCATTCAGAGGTTGAATATTCAGGGCTACTGGTGTTTCCATGGTTAATTAGTACTTATGACTTGTACTAGAACTGGTTTCAGTGGGCAGAACGACACAGAGGGGTATTTTGCAGAAGTAAGGCAAATTGTAAGGGAAAATGGGGTAAACTGTGGTGATAATAGTGTAAAATGCTCAAAAAAGAGTTAATTGAGCAAATGCAGGGACTAGTAGCACTATTTTCCCAGTGAATTAGTGCAGCTCTGGTTTGAAGTCCACGAATGCACGGACTGACTGTGAATTTGGGATATTTTGACTAAATGTGGGCTCAGCAGGTGAATTTCGACCCTACAACTGAAAAGGAATGCTGGTCACCAGGGATTTGCTGGTAATTACAAGGTTCCTCACTCTTTTAATTTCAGTTTTGGAGAATTATGGACACAACCAAGCGCGGAGGGGATGCTTTGGATAAATACCTGGTGAATTGCCAGCAGTGGTCACAAATGCAGGTGGGTTGAAGGCGCCAATGGTCTGCAAGTCGATTTCTGCAGGTTGGTGACAGATGGTCGTAATTTGCATGCAGAGGTGAGCAACAATCCTTTTGGAAAAAGTGAGAAAAAACACGAAATTTGGCTAAAATATAGACTTTTTAGGTTATTGGCATGTTTTTTGGATGACGTCATCAGGTGGGGTCAGGGTCGGGTGACGTCAGGATGACGTCATCGAGTGGCGTCGAAGCCTGTGAGTGGTCCACGGGGATTGCATAGGTCGCGGACATGTCGGAGCGCTGGCGCGCGGGGGTGCTGACAGGGCACCAAGTGGAAGTGACGTGGGCGTGACGTAGCAGCGACGTGGGCAGGCACTGAAGCACAGGCAGTAAGTGGTTTTTCTCGGACCGCTCTGGATACGGTCACGGTATTGTCAGAGGGCGGCCCGAGAGAATATGGGGGTGACGCGTGGCAGAGGCCTGACGTCACCCTCTAACAGTTTCTCGGGCGGTAAAGTTTGGTGATCAGGGCCCGTCCGATATGCATGTGGGCCGTCGGATGGGAAAGCCCAGATCTGACGGTCGGCGGGTTGATGAGGTGCAAGGACAATGCAGAATCCGCGGATAAATAAAATATGATTATTCTCTGAAATGTGTGGCCGATGGAACATTATGAAAAGTGGTTTTTTTGGTTTTTTGCAGAGTTACGGGTTAAAATGGGATTTTGAAAAGGTTTATTTACAAAGCGGGTTTAGGTTATTAATCCAAGCAAATCCCGTATTAATCCCAAGATTTAATTTTCCAGCGCTCTTTGGGTCGTGCTCAATGTTTTAGCGTTTGAAACCATTCAAAACGATACATAGAGCTATGATGCTCGGGGAAGGGGATATATAGATATTTTGGGTTTTTTGCCAAATTTACATAGTAATAGGGGGAATAGGGGGTATAAGGAGTTAAATAGTGATAGATTAGTAGTTAATATGAGTGAAAAAAGGTGGATGAGGGGGTAAAAATACTAAGTTGTTTATATGAAATCAACTTAGTTTTTAGGAAGTAGATCAAAATGAAAAGAATTTTTACACAAGAAATGTGGCTCTTAAAGAAACAAGAACCAACAAAAGACTTTGACTTTTTTCATGAACATAGGTGGCATAGGGACGTTAGCCATGAATGTGATGGGGGGTAATGGAAGTTAGACATGCTTCATTAAGTTGCTGTAAGACTACTGGAATAGGAAATCTGCACTGGCACCATGTTTTTACCTTTGCTTAGGCCAGTGAAATGCCATAAACCATGCTTTCTGCAACCCGATCTACCTACCCACTCTATTTCCTAGCATTTTTTGTTACTCCAAGGAGGGTGCACTTAGACTTTCCAACCCTTCTATGCATTTTCTTTTCCTTTGGCTTTTTCTTTTGATTTTCTATCTAAAACTACCCTTATTGCTTCCAAGGCCCCAGATTAAGCAGTTGGGAACCTTCACTCTCTACCTATCTACTTTACCTGCCAAGATTGAGCTATTTGGACAGATTTATTTCTCTAATCTACAACAAAAATTGAAACATGGCATGACCCAGCTTAGGCTGTTGGATCACCCATTCAGAAGTAGTGCAACATCAACCAAATGTAAGTATATTTCTTCCACAAGAATATGAGATCTTTGTATGACCAAAGTAGATCATATTGGCACTTCCCCTGCCAATCATGAAAAATGAAACCTATTGGTATAGGTAGCTAATAGTGATCACCGTAACACACAACTACACAAGAAACCTTGCACAATAGTCAGTTGTTCCAAGTTAACACCCCTATAGTGCATCTCTATAAGTAGATTGGGATATAATAAACCGTAGTATATGGATCTGGGAGGGTCAAGCTCTCCACATGGTGTTTAAACTCTGCTATTGTATCTGCCATGTTTGGATCTCCTAACTCCTCCATCTCTGCCTCATCGACTCTAGCGTATCCCAGCTATGGCTATGCTCATCGATGTAGTTGGGACATTCCTAGAAGTCTCATTTGTCTAATATATACATGTAAAATCGATAGTTAGTCTCAGATATATTAAAATAAAAGTAAAATAATTTTTAAAACTTAAAAG
The DNA here is from genome assembly GCA_000404065.3 of Pinus taeda. Taxonomy (NCBI): domain Eukaryota; kingdom Viridiplantae; phylum Streptophyta; class Pinopsida; order Pinales; family Pinaceae; genus Pinus; species Pinus taeda. Next base: position 183,401 of record APFE030466542.1, on the reverse strand, counting down.
ACCATAAATATCCAAAATTACATTTCTTTTACCTACATTGCTCCATTTCTTGTCTTTAGGTAAAATGAGCTTTGGTTCTCCACGAAAATCAACTACAACATACAGGTAGCCCTCGATCATAATCATCTACTCTCGCATCGATCTAAAGAAAGTATGAGTGAATGCCATCATAGGCCCTCTGCTGTGTTGAGCCATTAGTTCTACCCACAATCTCATGCAAGGCTCTTTAGGATCAAGTGACTCATAGGATATCCACGGAGGTCATAGCAATGGTACCATCTGTAAATAAAATGACACTATGATAGAACCATAGCCAAAGTTATTCGATTGTTTGGTATTTTCTCTATTGAGTTGTTCCTTCAGATTGACCAAGGCCCCTTCACACGAATTGAATAATGTAGGTGCCAAAAACTATAAGGTATATTGAATTTGGGTCTCAATAGCTAAATGTAGAGCAACACTACTGACCAACCAAGTAATGGTAAATAAGATTGTCTTGAGCAGAAGTTTAATAACATAATTTATCTCAATTTTCCCATCCCTAATTTGTTTAGACCAATGTCAACAGTTAATGGATATGTAATCCCTCATTGTCTCTCCACCTCTCCTGTATCCAAATAATGAAACTCAACTGCCTCTACATGATAGCTCTATCAAAAAGAAGAGGTCTTCGACATCTATAGTGACAACGTTCTCTCGAATAATGAAGTATTATCACTATACATCCCAGGCCCTTACCAAATACTCCAACAAATGTAATTGGGCCCTCATGCTTGGAATCACAAAGAACTTTAGTACAAACCCACAATTCTTAACACTTGTTGAATTGAGGCTTCTGTGATCCATAATAGTTATAAGTAGAACTTTGGCATAAATCACATATAGAAAGACCTTTGTCGACGCGTTTCGAACCAACTAGTACTGACAATGAACCACACTAGTTGGTTCGAAACGCATCGAAAAAGGTCTTTTTATATGTGATTTATGCCGAAGTTCTACTTATAATTCTTAACACTTTCATTGTTTCTAGATCATTTGCAGCAATCATATATTGAGCCTCATGCTCCCTGTCTCGCCATCTTAAAACCATTTTCACTCTAGTAGATATCTACAAAATTACAATAAAAAAACACATGGAATTAGAAATGAGAAAAATTTTGGTATAAAAATAACTCAAAACTCATTTTTTGGAAGCCTTACTACGTCCATCGCATTGTTCATTCCTTAACAGAGCGACCTAGTGCACTTAGCCTCCCTTGTAAGTGCACTGGTTCACACTCATCCGTACTTAGTTGACCCATCATACCTCTCAATATAAGAAGAGGGCAATGGGCCTAGGGAAAATTATAAGTGCCAAAACTTCAAAAATATTCCCAAAAAATGAATCAAACAAGAAAATAAACCGTGAAAATGAACAAAAAGGATAGACCTCTTATCTAGGACTCGTGATATTGGAAATTGTTCATTGGATTGGTTGCAATCACCTACTGAAGATTGAAGGTAAAAGACACTCAAAACACTCTCAAATTGGTAAAATGACAATGGTAAGAAAGACAATTACTTTTTTCACTTTTAGGGTCAGAATAAGTCATTATTTTAATAGTTTTTTTTTTTATGTTTTTGACCTAATTTTACCATATATTATGTATTTTTGACGTTTTTGTGGTGCTATGAGTAGGTTTAATGTTAAATGAATGACATAATTCAGGTTACATTTATAATGTAGGTCATTTTCTGAATCAATATACTTTTATCACTTTTATGATCTCGTTAAACTTAGGAAAAGGAACCCCCTGGAGTAATATTTAAGTTCTTTGAAAACTCCCAAAACATGAAAATATTGTTGAGCACTTGTCTTTTCGAACTCGTTAAAGTAAATGAAAAGATGTATACACAATATAAGTGTAACCCTTTTATAGACTAGATGGACTATTTATGAAAAATGAATACTTTAGTTGAACATGGCTAAAAGGTTCTCGTGGGTATTGTTTTACGCCCTTTCAAGGCCAAGGGACAAATTTATGAAAAGGAACATATTGACGTTTTATTTTTTGTCTCTTTTTGAAAATATTTAAAAATGGAAAAGAAGTTGAGTTATACCTTTGTAGGGCTCGTGAATTATTAAACAACATTGGAATCGTTAAGTATGACAAGACTGAACCACTCCTTCTAAGGGTTCATTAAAAATACTTTGAAGGATTCACTTGAAGGATGAACTTATAGATAAAGCATGTGTTATCCTCATAAAGCTTGTAAAAAATAAAGAGGTATTGACTAGAAATGGTTAGGAATTTGGGAAAACATGACATCAAACCTATTAATGGTAGCAAGTTTCTCTTGAACATGACAGTCTTGCACTTCATCTTTGTGACTTCTTTGAGTTGGGGAATCCACTTGCCTCTCTATCAATCACATGCTATTGAAAACCTTTATGATGGGTCTTTAAGTCAATGCTGCCAACTCCATAAAGCGTCACTAATATGTTCAAGTGCAATTCCACCCTTAGTTGACATCTGCTACAATACCCTTAATCCTTACTTCATGTTTTCCATTCCTAAAACAACTCTGCATCATCATATTTTATCTCGAATCTTGATACTTGTTTCGTGTCATGGATGGGGGATACATTAAGGCCCTCTTGCAATGGGTCGCTTCTTCTCGACATCAAAAGATAATCCAAGAAGTTGAATTAGAAACTCCCTTTAGTGCCTTGGACCTTTCATACCTTAATGGAAAGTTTCCTCGCTTTTGGTGATAGGTTCTCATCATTGACCTTCAAACAAAATATTCCATGTGGTGTTCTACTTTAGCTCATTTATTCAAAGCACATTGATTGTACTGTAGTACCTCGAGGGTCATTTTCATTATCAGTGTTCCGCTCACATATATTAATGGCTTACATTATTGGTTGGTAATTAGATAATGTCTACCATGTTTGAATTCAACACATTTATTCACATGGTTAGACTCATACTATCGAATAACAAGGTAGAATTCCATGAATCTAGTTTCATCCATTTGGGTTGTGATTTCAGGATTCATACAATATTACAAAGTATGATGTCTATGATCATTCATACATATATCTAAGAATATGTCCACAATCTGTCATCGATGGATGTAATTATGATTATCGTACATGTACATGTAAATTGGCTTATATGATGAGTATGGGTATGTTTACCTCAACCATGATATCACAATGATTATGTATTGTAGCAAACAATTAACGATCTTGACCAATGAATCCTTAGCCACTACTTCTAATTTTGTACTTTAGGAGGCAATATATTACAAGTTGTTTTGTCACATCCAATTAAAAGGCCTTGAAACTCGATCAATCAAAATCCATTGACACTTTGCATTCATCCCTTGTAAAGAAAAGAACATCCTCTCTCCAAAATTTCCAAGAATTCTAGGTTAAACAACTCAAAACCATAATTTTTATCCCCATCACACATAGCCTTCATGAAAATTCCATTGTTGTAAGTTGTACACAAAGAACCTGCACTAAACATCAGATGTCGCTTTCGGTAAAAAATAAATAAAAAAATTGAATGCTCTCATTCTAGAAGCTTCCAGAGATGCTTTAACTATTTATCCTACACTTGAAGTCTTATCTCTTATCCATAAAACTTATCTCCCTCTAATGTGGATTTAAGTCCTAGAATGATAAATCCCAAAAGCGGTTTTTTACTTTATAAATTCACTACCCCCCATAGAGTTTGGGTTGGATTTTGGAGACTCTTAGTTATGCCCTTGTGTTGTTGCTTTGTGCTTAGGGATCCATTATCCATCTATGGACTTGAGTTGTGATTGAAGGCTTTTTTTGTGGAAAAGGAACGACAAGATATCTGGGAGACATCTACAAAGTTAAGTTATGAAAGGGTTGTATCTTCTCCTACATTCATTAATAAAAAAAGTGATTTGCTTTCCTACACTTACGTCTCATTTAATGTGTATGTAGAAAAATGCCCTATTCACTCATTTTTTAGAGATGTTAGTATATTATATTTGTATATTTTGGTTCTCTTTCTTGTTTTAGTTATTTTGCAAGTTCCACTTTTAGCATTTGGAGTTGGAGCTAGAGTTTACAAACAAGGAGAAGAAGAGATATTGCATTAGATTCTAGGTAACTCTTTCTTTCATACTCTAAAATTCTCAAAGGAAATCATATCCTTTTGTCTCTATTGTTTCTATATAAGGCCACTAGATTTAGGGAGTTTTCTTCTATCCACAAAAGGAAATTATGTTTAGGGACAAGCTCTAGTCTATGCAAATGACTAAATATCACATAGTGATAAGTTACTTGATAAAAATCACTTAGATATGTGATCAAATTGTAGTAATGGAGGAAGGGGTGAATGATGTTCAGTTATTGAATGTGGCATTGAATGGTTTCCTAGTGATCTGGATCCATTCATCTAATGAATTTGTGTTAGAGAGAACTATCACTGATTTCTTAGGATATGGGATGCCTAAATCTAGGAGGAGGTGAGGGAGAAACTAAAGGCTAAGCCCAACCAATAGGAAGAATGAGATTTATTTTACAACATGGAAATGTGGGACTTGATGTTGCATGTGGAGTTTGAAGCTAATACCAAACATGTAACAAAGGGATTTGGGATAATTTCATTCCAACTTGAGTAAGGAGGTGTGCTAAAAGTGAAGGACAAACTATGCATGCTAAAACATAGGAGAATTATTCTCTCATTCTTACAATAGAGAATAAGGGGTTTGATGTAGCATTCTAGGATGGAAAAACGTTGATTATGCCAAAGGGATCTAACTTAGATGATCACCATGTCATTAGGGTTAGAGAGGGAAACATGTATAGGATAAAGGAATAACCTATTTGAGTAATGGAAATAAGTAAATAGTGGCGGAGAAAAAGCAGTGGGAAGCTCCAAATATTGAGCAATTTAGAGGGTGCTATCTGTTAGGCTCAAGTGGTGAGGAGCGGTCAACATATCTCTCCAAGTATATCAAGAAGGTCTCTTGGTATGATATGACCTTACATGATGTTCAATAGTAATAGGCTTCTAGGAACAATTCCAAAGGAAAAAAATATTTAAGAATAATTCCAAACTTGATGGAAATGAAGGCTTATTGTTTAGAGGGAGTAGCCATCAAATCCTCCCTCACCAAGAAGAAGTGTTGATATTTGTAGATTGGTTAGGTATTTATACACAATCATAAGTATTAGAGGATGTAGAAGTCACCCAAATTCTCCTTAGGACACTCTCAAGTATTGAGTAAGTTGTTTTTGTAACATAGCATAATTCTAACTTAGGAAAAAAACATAATTAATTATGGTGTCTTTTCAGCTAAGGAACCATAGGAAAACTAAAATATTTAACTTAGTGATCATGTTTTCACTTCAACTGTTGAATTTAAGTGTAGAAGGATCTAATCTCATCCATCCATCACTTTGGAGATTAGAGTTATGGATGTACCTAGATGAAAAGTTATAAATTCAAGTCTAAGGAGATGAGAAAAACACACCATATAGTGACACAATCCATTCTGAAAGAAATTTTCTCAAGTGACTAGTGAGATACTCGAGTGTGTTGGGTTTGAGGAAGGTGCGGGGGTACAACATTAGAGATCCAAATAATCCGCGTAGATTAAAAACAAATCTAGGTCATGTTTTAATGGATAAGATACAATCTATTTTGTATTTGTAAATTTCTATATTAGGCCATTATCTCAATTTGGAAGCCCAAGTAGGTATGGATTATTAATTTAATGAAGAATTGTTGGTTGGGAAGAATTTGTATGTGTCACATGTGATTGATATTGGTTGCGTAAATGTGTTTCCACTTAATAACTATTCTAAGAACCTATTTGTATTTTATTAAGTAGACAAATAATACTATGGTAAGAACCAATTTTTGGTTGCTAGGTTCATAATTTAACATCTAATTACAACATATGGTAACAACTAAACTATACCATAAGTCTAGTAAAGAATATGAGAATTTGATACACTAATTTTATCTGAAATATTAATATCAATGGATAATAGCTAGCTTACAAGATTATTGAATATGTTTATATGCTCTATCATTGAGTCTTGTTCCTTTATTCTCAAGTTATACAACTTTTTCAATAAGAAAATTTCGCTCATCGAGGACTTAGAGGGGTATAAAGTCCCTAACTTTTTCCATAATGCCTTCTATGTATCTTATGATAATATATTTATGATAATAAATATAAGAAACAAAAATGAATTATGTTCTTTTGTTTATATCTAATATATTCTAGTATTTTGTCGGCATCCTCATCGATGCAATAACTATATCCACAGTGATTCAATGATCTGTGTCCAACATCATATCTTCCAATTCGAGCTTCAACAACTCAAAACTCTGCCCCTTGAATTTATCGATCCATATCTTTGAAATACTCACAATTTCCTTCCACCACAAGAATTGATTTCATAGAACTCCCACTATAACAGGGCCTACCATAGGTCTTGTTGGAATTTTAGTGTTGGCATTTATGTCAAAAAGCTCTTGGTGTTGTTGTTCATATGCATGTGTGATGAGTTCTTGGTGTTGGATGTTTTGTAATGGTCTTGTTAGTTGGAATTGATTTCAAAATATCTATGACTAGACCAAGTGCCGATGATGTTGTGGCTATTGAGGAGATGGATTCCAGTCATGTTGAGTTGGTTGGAGATTCTATTATTGTGGAAGGTTGGAGAGGTTCTCTTGGTGCCACATATGTCTTTACATGTCTTGGATACGTTGTATTTGTTGCTACATGTGTGATATGTAATTTCTTGCGTTGGAGGTGCTTTTACAAGTGATGGAGGAATTTGTATGCCTTGATGTTTCTACTGCAAGAGTTGGTGATGCTACTACATGTATTGGAAATGTTTCTATAGGTGTTAGATACATTATGTTTGCTTCTTGAGGACCTAGAGGTGTTGGTATTGGTGTTTAGATTTGAAGAATAGGTCTTGCATGTCCCTAAATTGTGCTTGGCCTATTTCATCAGTTGCAGGACTGTTGCAAAGGCTTGGATGAGTGTTACTCAGATTTAGCCCTAGTCGCATGCACATGGGCCTATGAGAGTAGTTGCAATGCTCCAGTCGCATGGAGGCCAACTCAAGGGAGCATTTATTGCCCCAATCGACTTCAGATTGTGTCAAGGGTGTGGATGGAAGATTTCTTGATATTTAATCTACATTTCTTGTGTTGTTGAGATAATTTTTGGTTTATGGAGACATACTTGATTGGAACTTTGTGATTTATGGTTAAGAAGTTTATCAAAGTTGAAAAGATCAAAAGGAAAGTGGAGTTAGTGGCTTGATAGAGCAAATGAGTTGAATACAGATCTAATATATGATATGAACATAATTGTGATGCCTAGTAGTTCTGAGTAATTATTCAATTGAGCACTTGAGTTCATCTACATATTAGAGAAAGCTCACTGTGAGTTGATTTCTTGTCTAGTTGATTTGTGTAAGTTTTCTTGTGGAGAAGAGTCTGTAAGATGCATGTTTCTCTAGTGCAAAATTTATGAAGCAGTTTGTAGATGTAGCAATAGTTTGCTAAACTTTATTTCATCCACTACATTATGTAGTGAGTGAGGTGTTGATGAGTGATTTGGAGTAATGTTTTTGAGGAGATTGTGTTGGAGCTTGGGTGGATTTTTTTATTGCAGCTTGTGCTACAAATTGGCTATTTAATTGAGCTTTGATGCTATGTTGTTTCAGTTCTCATGTTGAGCAATATTTAAGAGTTTGGATTGAAAATATATGAAACAAGGCTCACATGGATGAAGTGAAGACGTGGAGACTTTGAGTATACAATGATTGGGGGATTCAATAGATGGAAAAGTTGTCTTTGTCTAACAGTGGTTGGATAGTTCGGTAGAAACTGAGTGAGGTTCATTATTCTTGATAGTACTAGCAGATCAGATTCTATAGAGTCATTTTTAGTTCAAGATTAATGGGTTGAGGATCATTGATCGTGGTGGCCTTCAACAAATTATAGTCTGTAGATTCGAGAGAGAAACAATTACTTGTCTCATGCTATCAGCATACAGTGAAACAAGTCGAGTCTTTTATCTCATCAGAGTGAGTTGATCGATGTATAATTTTCTAAATAATTAATGAAATAATTTCACATGGCAACAACAATAGGGTGGTGTTTTTCCTGGGATGGGTTATCCAATAGAAGCACTTGTGTCCATTGTGTGATTTCTTTCATGGTCTGATTTATGTTTGGTGCACTAATCTCTAATTATATGTTTCAGTTTATGCATGTTAAATATTAAATAATTGGATAAACATTTTCAAGTGCTCACACTGCTGATTCACCCCCACTCATAGCAGCGATCTAGTTTCCAATAGGTCCAATCAAAACCCCTTAGGCATAAAAGAGTTCCCTTGAATCCAAAATCACTTTAATACCAAATGTAGGTCTTAAACCCATACAATTAATTTATGCAAAAAAATTCTTCATAAAATATAAAATATGGAATGAAAAACAAACATATAAACACATACATTTAACCCTAGAAGCTCAAACTAAGAATATTTTTTAGTATATTAATATTTATAATATTACAATATAATAAATATATAAGATCACATCCTAAATCACCATTTCATTTAACATGGATTAGAATTCAATTGTAATTCCTTAATTGAAACCATAAAACAATGGTATAAACCTCTATTCACACACAAAATCACTTAAAGAGGAAACTCTCCACGTCTTGAAGGGGGATTATTATATTTTATAAATCTATTGGATAACATTTTGAAACAACATATCCCCCTTATGAATATTAAATTAATTCATCATATCAGGAAAATTGATTGGATGATATGACTAAGAGGTTTGGAAGGTTGATTCTGGAAGGAAATGTAGCACCGTCTCAATTATTGGAGCAACCTAGTACATTGGGTCATAAAGGTCCACCAAAATGGCTCATAAAAACACTCAAAAGTGTTAATATCATTGAGGTTAGAAACAAATAAGTCATAGACTCCAATAGATAGTATGGAGGTCATCTATATAATTTTGATTCAAATGATGTAGATGATATGGATTCATATGATTGTGAATTGAAGTTATCTACTAATTTTAAAAAGTTGCTTCACATGATGAGTGGAAAAAATAAATGCACAAGTATGATTCTCCCATAAAAAATGCAACGTGGAATTTTACGGAACCTCTAGTCAAACCCAATCCAATTGGATGCAAGTGGGTCAACAAGAACAATTATAAAATAAACAGTTCACTTAAAAAAATAAAGCAACAGTCATGGAAAAGGATTTTCAAAAGACATGAGGTGTTGATTATGAGACATTTCCCCCAATAGTGAAATGGGCCACCATTCATACTCTGTTTTCCTTGGCAACATAGAATGGATAGAAATTTCATCAAATGGATGTGAAGACTACTTTATTGAATTTATATTTGAAAGGGAATGTCTTCATTTCTCAATTGAAATATTTTTCAATTGTGAAGGGATGAAAATAAAAAGTATGTATACTCATCGAATCCTTATATGGCTTGAAACAAACATTGTGAGCCTCATATGAAAAATTAATTATCTTCTGAAATTAAATTTCATGAACTTTAAACTCGATGATCCAACTCTATTTGTCAAGAAAGTTCGAAAAACTACTATATACCTTGTCATGTATGTAGATGATTTTTTTATGACAAGGAAAAGTGAAAGCCATATTGCATCCATAAAGAAAGAGATGAACAAAGGGTTTCAGATGAAAAATGTTGGAGATATTCACTATTACCTGGGCATTGAAGTGACTCAACATCCAAAATACATATTCGCCCCCAGAGAAATACATTGGAGAATTATTGAACAAGTTTATCATGGTTAACTAAACGACTATTATGTTTGAGTAAACCTTGTACATTTCACATGTAACCCCAACAAACTTAATGAGATTTAATTTCTTAAGACCTCATTAAACTTTAGCATAAGAAAATATACCTATTAAACTAGCCATTGAGACAAACAAATTTCCCTAAACTAACGACAACCCATAACTCACCATCTTATAGAATCACTAAAGTGATAAATATAACAAACATATAAATAAAATGAATAGAGAAAAATCACACTTGTGGCCAGAGAGAAAAATGAACTTTGTATTCAATAAATAAAAACATGTCTTCTTAAGGGAACGGGGAAAGATGGTATGTACTTTTTTCGATTAATTTATTTTTAATATTAAAAGTACTTTAACATAATTTATTTGTGCGAAGTAAATCCAAGTCATAAAAGAATTAACATAAAATTTTAATTATACAAATATTATTGTTGTGAAGTAAATCCAAATAATAAAAGAATTGACATAAAATTTTAATTATACAAATACCTTTTTTTAATGATCATTTTGAAAAAAAAAACATTATGTTTATTTTTAAATTTTTAAATTGTATTTTAATAAATAATATAGTGAAATAAATTAATTAAATTGTATAAGTTCAACCTCATCATTTCCTACATGTTTAATGAAATTCATTTTACAAATCAACTGTGTAGTTCCCTCATCTTTTGCTTATCTAATTAATTCAAATAGTATATCCATAAGTAGTTCTCTCATCTTTTTCTTATCTAATGAATTCAAATAGTATATTAATAAGTTTAGTAATCTTTATCTTCTACATATATAATAAAAAAACATTTTATATTTGGGAAAAAAATTATACTACAATATTCACATAACATATATCAAATTCAAAATATTATAAATATGAACTTCCAAATTGTTATTCTCATACATAAAATACAATTTGTTCTTTTTTAATAATCACTAATTTTAAACACTTCTAAAAACATTTGTAACAACAATGCTTGTTTTATATATTTATGAGAATATTATTTAAAAAAATTCTTTGAATATGTTTTATCAAATTTAATATCAATATTAAATATTTACATTTTTGTTTGTTTGTTAAGTAATGTGAGTCCTGAGGTAACTGGCATGCTTAACCTATTGCTTGAATAGTTGTAAACTAAGTGTTGGAAAATCTATTAGGGAAACATTTAATTAACTTTTCCTTACTTGACATTTATTTGTGATATCATATTCTTATTGTTCTTGATTATTTTAATGTTTTTTATCATCAAATAAATTCCAAAACAATAAATATCACACCCATATAAAAAAGAACACAAGATATATGCTCCAAGTGAAAGCAAAAGTCCTCCAAGGGGAAAACCTGTAAATAACTTCCCTTCTTATAGAATCAACATCAAAGGAGACTTACAAGACCAAATCCTAGACCAAGGATACCACCAAGAACCAAGCCAACCAACCTTCCTCCTTCTTTAATGCAAGGAAAGAAGGATATCCTTTACATCTCATCAACAAATTCTACAACATCTTCTTGAATTTTTCGGACCTGTTGCATGATAAGAAACATGGCCCTCTTTCACATGTTAGATACTATAAAGATAATACATATTTATGAACATAATAGACCTTGAATCCTTCTTTTCTAGGCTCTTCTAGCCTTCCTAAGTCTTTCACATGTCTCATTCAATTTCGGTTCAAATCCAAAAGATGATTCCTTGTTCTCTTTAAATGAGGTTGAATCTCTTCTTTCTATAGCCTTTCCAAGAGGCTCCATTAGCCCTCTCCAGACCAACTTCTTCCTAGCTTGTCGACTTAGTTTTGGGAGCCCTCTAGACACTTCCAAATATATAATATTTTTTCTTTTCTCGATATGAATCCCAGGAAGGGTCCTTTACATTATGAAAATGGCACTTTGACTCATGTAAACCATAGGAGAAACAATGACAGATATTTTTATCATTTTCTTTCTCCATTTTATAGATACATGAGTCAAATCATAATTGTGAAGACCAAAACTAGTTACATTTCCCAACAATCCCTCTTCACTAATGAGGTATTCATAATTTTCCAACTAGTACAAGGACACTACTCCCTTTGAAAAGTTCTCATAAGAAGAGTGGGATTGGTAAGTCATCTGTAAGCATCAATATTATAATCAACCAACATTGTTTATGAGGCCTAACTAGACAAACTCAACTTCATTTGAGAGAATTATGTTGGGAGGCTTTACGTGTGATCATTAGCTCTAAGGCACATACCCCATCGAGATGTTCACTGGGTATGTCCTTTCAGTAATATTCTTATCTTGGATTTCCAAATTTGAATCCTTAAAGAATGTCGGTTCTCTCTAACCACTCTTATCTTGGACAATTTTCATATCCTCAAGGGGTGTCGGTCCCTTTCCTTTCTTGGATGTTCTATACTTAAGGAAATTATAGATGCTTATCCAATACTCCACCATTCTTTCTCCAAGGCCTTCACTTAGACTTATGGTGATTAGTCATGGTCAAGTGAATGACACATGAATAAGCAAATGCTTATGTGATGTCCAACATCACTCCCTCTCTCCCAGAGAGGACATCCTTGTTCTCCTTTTAATCAAACAATATATACATGCTCCTATTCAAGGACACTCCTTTACTCCCTCTCAAATCCAGAGGATATTCTTGACTTCCTTTACTACTTGAGAAGTCATAGAATTGTTCCATCTTTCTTTCATCAGAGTATCAGCTACTTGTTCTTGATAGCTAAATGGCTCCCACTTTCCTCTGCATCTAATTATGTCGAGATTGCTTCCTTTCTGGGTATCCTAAAGCCATCTTCTTCCTTAATCTATGAAAGGTTCCAAGTCATCAGTCTTGGACACCACTTTCATTTTGTCATCATCACTGAAGGCATTATATTGAGCCTTCCTAAAATTCAAGTTGATTATAGCTTCCTCATGAAAGTGATCTTATTTGACCTTCAAGTTATGTTCTTGCATTGCTACCTTTCAATCCCAAGATGAGTACATCTTTTATAGTTTCCAGGTATCAAATATTGAGCTTCCATTAACATTCTCCATACTACTAAAATTCCCTTAACTGTCATCATGTATTCATGCAACATATTTCCAAGTAGCAAAATATTATGTTAACTAGATAACCAAAAAAAATATTAACATCAAACTTACCTCATCATGACAACTTTCTCATCATAAACATCCTCATGGTCCATCTCCACTCAAATATTCCTTTGTGCATCATAGTTCCCAAGGATCGACATTAATTACCAAGTTACCATTTTCTTTTAGAGATTGTGCGAGATGTTGGTCATTAACAAATATATTCTAGCGAGAAAGTATTAGAATTTTATCCATTCTAAAGTAAAATTTATCATGTTAGGCATCATAACCAAATGAAACACACACTATGCATATGACCAACCTTTCTTATAGTATTATATGAATCCTACCCAAAGGTTACTTTAAACATGCATTCTTAATCCTTGTCATAATGTTTTCTTCCAAGAACCTTGATAATGATGGTTGTTATAGGATCTTGAGAATCCACCTTACAAAAATATCTTCCTCTAACAAAATATTAAACAATTAATGAATGAACACTTATGTAGAATGGTTCCGACGATTTTCATTCTTAAAGGAATAGATGATTTATTTCATGAAATTTAAATAAGTAGGCTTTAAATATGACACTATCACATGATTCCATCTATGATACCATACTTAGTTAAGTTTCCTCTACAAATTACAATGATGCATGCTTACTCCTTTGAACTTTTTAGCATCAGTTCCTTCAAGGTCCTTACAGTTCCCTACATCAATCATGCTCGTCATCTCCAAGGAGTTATCATCAAGTACGATAATTTATTTTCTTATTTCCTCCTTTTCATCTTCCTTTACCTTCAATTTTTAATAGCAAGTACAAACAAGCAAAATGTACAAATATAAGAGCATGACATTTATTTTGTCAATCTAAGGTTTCCATGGTTTTCTCAGAGAGTAGAATTCTAGGGTTCTCAAGTACAAACCCTAAATTCCTTGATATTTCCCTTAGAAACATCAACCCTAGGGTTTTTATGTCATGTCCTAGATTTCTTCAGATTCCACCCTCGCTAGGTTTTACCAAGTCTTAGATCTTTTTGCAAACTCTAGATGTCAAAATCTATAGTTTCTATGAGGGGAAAAATTGATTAGGCTTAGGGTTTTTCACTTAACTAGGGTTTTCCTATCCAAGACATATCTATGTTTCACAATCCCTATAAATAAAAATATTCAAAGCATGCAACACAAACCCTAATGCATTCAAGACCATTTATCCATAAAAAAAATATAAATACCTTACAAACTATTATGCATATCTTCTGAAGTATAATTAATAGTTAGGGAAAACTTGTTTCCGATGTCATCCCTACATCTATGGCTAAACCTCCTTAACAAATTAGTGGTCTCCTTCTCTCTAAAATCCTATGCAACTTGCTACCCTAGAAGACACTTCCAACACCTTTCTTAGGCATATTTGACCCTCCCAATAGTTACCACAGGAGATCAACATTGCATTCATACATATTTGTGCCTCTCAGATCGATTCTTTGAGAAATTTGCTTTCAATGTTATCATAGATCTGCCCAAAATAACCCTTTCCAATATATGAGATATTTGCTTCTATAATCACTTCAGAACCCACAAACTTCTTGCATGGAAATTTGGACTAGTTCTAGAGGTTCATACTCACTATAACAACTTTCCAAAACTGGGCTAGGATCCTTCTACCAACTTCAAACTTTCATTCTATCACTTATTCACCTTGGAAGGCAAGCAACAAGCTTCTATTAGAAATTAAAACCAACTTTGGTCTGAGCATGATGCACTAAGGATTTTGTTCTCCTATTAGGGAACCTATACCTTCTATAGGTCTACCATAATTTGGCCATACTACATCTCCGAAATCAAGAAAAATCCTCCTACTTTATCCCTTTTTTCTATGTTATACTCCGTGAACTCTTAACCCAAAATGAGTCTATTTTTTCTAGCTTAGATCTCTTGAAATGATCTTATGCATCCCTTCTATATACCTCAGTAATTTTAGATTCCAATCCGAGCATTGCAACCTTCTCACCAATTGTTGTAATAAAAAATTAGTATGCAAACTAGGTCCTAGATGCTCATGAAATATTTTAAAATACTACAACCTTATTATTTCAAGTTTTTCTTCATATAAAGATGTTCAGATTAACCATTTAAAACTTAACTATTCTCCTCTTTGTATTGTGCAAATCAAAAACCTCGAAAATATGCTAAGATGTTTTTCTACCTTAATTTATTTTCCGCCTCTAATATGCAATTGTATCAGATTGTATTCTCTAATGATATATGCATCTATGGTAGTTTGTTTGGCCTTCAAGGCATTCACAAACAATCTCTTATTTTTGGCGTTTCGAGCATTGCAAAAAGTCTTCTTGTGATCTTCTAGTCGCCCATACTCTTGACCTTAGCTCTAAAACCATGTTGGAAAATCCATTAGCACAACATTTAATTCGATTTTCCTTACACTAAATTTACTTGTGATATTACATTCTTATTTTTCTTGATTATGTTTATGTTTTTATCATCAAATAAATGCCAAAAAAATAAAAATCACAACCATACAAAAATGAACACAAGATATAGGCCCCAAACTAGGGAAAAACCCCTCAGAGGGGAAACCCATAAATAACTTCTCTTCTTATAGAGTCAACTTCAAAGGAGACTTCCAAGGTAAAATATTAGACCAAGGCTGCCACTAAGAACCAAGCCGACTAACCTTCGTCCTTCTGTAATGCAATTGAAGAAGAACAGCCTTTACATCTCATCATAAAAAGTCTGCAAAACCTTCTTGAAGTTTTTAGACTTGTTGCATGACCATAAACCTAACCCTCTTGCATGTGTGAGTTGGTATAGAGATAATATATATTTTTTAACATAATAGAGCTTGACTCCTTCTTCACTAGGATCTTCTAGCCTTCTTAAGACTCGCACATGTATCCTTGTTAGGGTCTAACCCTAACCCATTTATTTATGTAATAATCCCAAGGGGCCTCATCATTGTCGTAGTTAGTTATTTGATTCAATAAAACCCATAAGCAATTATTCACATTAATAATAATTGTAAGTGGTTGACCCACATTATAGAAAAAGGACCACAATCAGTTAAAAATGGGCCATAGTTAATAAATAAAGTGGTCAACCCATATTATGCAAGGGACCACGAGTATTTAGGGTTTTAGATGTCATCAAGCTACAAAATGTCTTATATAACATGAGAAGAATCATCGATTTTTATTGTAATTAAGCTATGCTCTATTGGAGGTTTCCCCCTCGAAGAGGCAAGCAAACATTGTATTATTCTTCTGAATAATAAAATATCTTTGTAGCTTGTCTCAATTCATAAGATATTTATGTGTTTTGGAGTTATTGTTTCATATTTCTAGCGTTATGTTATTCTCATAGGTCAAGTGCATAAGAAGTGTTATTAGAGAAATTTCTAGTTGTTAGGACTCCACTATGTATCATTTTTGCTATAGATTTTGACACCACTTTACCCTTATAACCATGATTAAAAAGAATCCCATTATCATTTTCATCCACTTTATTATACAAAAACCTCTTCTTTATTATATGTTTAATCTGTTTTACATTTAATTCCATAATACTCTTATATTTTATCATTAATTGAAGTGAATCGTTACTAACACAAGTCCAAAGATCGTAGATAAGTTATATGCGTCTGTTGCTGAAACAGCTGACTCAGTTGCTGAAACAGCCATCAAGCACGCAAATTCCGTCAGGCGTAATTTGCAATTCTGGAAGAGATTTTTGTGGAATAGTAGCAGCAGTATGAGGACACGATTACTTGGATCATCCTGAAGATAGCATTCTTGTTGTCTTTGTTGTAACAGTATATTTTTATGAAGAACCGAATAGTCTTGTTTTGGGAAAAAGGAATAGTTTTGAGATAATGGGGATTCGCTCTCATGTAAATTGTAAATGATGTCTCCTCTATAAAAAGAGGAGACATCACCATTAGAAGGGGTTGGTTGTTGTAAACTAAGAGAAGGACACTGTGTGAGAACTGGAGCTAGTCTCCATCTGTAATATATCAGTTTCTTTGACAGATGAATAAATTCTTCTTTTGAGCATTTCAATTTAGTTCTTTCCCCCGGGGAATCTTGTGAGAGGGAAAGGGCCTGCCTTCCTCACAAGATTCACCCTTGGTTCCTGTAAATTGTTTAACTCTTTGTGTGTCTTGCATTTTACTCTAATTCTGTTGTTGGACACTAGTCATACAGTTTAGTAACACTCTGTTTTCTTTACCATTGCATGTATTGAATGCATTCACTCTTAAAAGTTGAGAGGCCTGTTTATATGGATTGTATCAGTGAATGATGTCGGGAAGCAGGTGCTGAAGGTTCCTGCATAAAGGAATAGGGTCCTGCTCCCATTAATTGTTTTCCTTTGTCTGCAGTGTGATTAGAAGTAAGAGAACAAGTGTTGAAAGTTCCTGTTCATGGGAATAGGGTCTTGCTCTCTTGAAGTTACCTTTCTCACAGTGTGATTAAGTGTCAGGCATCAGGTGCTGAAGTTCCTCACTAAGGGATAGGGTCCTGTTCCTGCTGTGGTTGATTGATTTCTTTCTTTGCAGATTGATCTTCCTTTCCTTGGGTTGTAACTGCAGTAGAGAAATTATTTCTGCTATAACTAAATTGACTTCAGCTTTGATTAAGTAGAGTGTGAATCAGTAGATTGGTGAGATTAATAATTATGTGCTCTTCTTTTACTACAACCTTGTTTCTGCTTTTGAAATTGCACATATCCAGTGCGTGATTATCTTTGAAATAAAAAGACTTCCTCGGGTTGACAATTTATGTGGAGCTTGAATTGTGAAAGAAATTAAAGCGACCAACATTTTGGCGTCGTTGTCGGGGAAGGTAATTATAGATTTCAAAAGCATTAATCTTTTCATTCTAAATGTGCATATTGTATGAGAGGACGCGGAAACTAGAAGAAAACTAACCCCACAGGTGGCAAAGGCAAAGGCTGGGGAGGAAGAAAAACTTTTATTGACGAGATCGTATCAAAGGCTGAATCATCACAGAGATTGAGTTCTCGAAAATCAAAACTTCAGCACTCCCCTGAGTCAGATTACAAAACAGAGGAAGTTGTGGGTCCTGAAAATATAGAAGAACAAGCAGTCAGTGCTAGAGAGTCAGAGGAAAGTGTTAGTAGATCAGCAGAGTACATTGAGGAAATAATAGAAAGAGTTGGACGACCGGTAGAAAACATCGAAGAGCCAATAGAAGATCTTGACGATCGAGCAAGTGCAGTAGGAGAGCCAACAATGGAAGGAAACAATGATGGTTTCTTTGGTGGAGGACGTGTAGATCCTGAAGAAGAGAGAAGGGATGAAAATTCCCTCTCTACCTTGGGATTCCCTATCAGTGATCTCCCTGCAGGAACAATGAAAAATATTCCATTGTCTGCTTTACCTAACTTTCATGGTTTATCCTCTGAGGATCCGGATGAATTTCTTTTTGAATTTGATATATTATGCAGAAGTTATGACTATGTTACTAATGCTCAAAAGTTGAAACTGTTTCCAGCCACCTTAAAAGGGAATGCCTTAAGATGGTTCATGAGCCTTGGAAGTCAGGTAATCACAACATGGGCGCAGATGAAACAAAAATTTCTGCTTAAATATCAAGACTACTGCCGGACGAGAGAAAAGAAGGATGAACTATTCAATATGGCACAAAAGCTAGATGAAAGTCTGGAGGACTATATAGAAAGGTTGCAGTACAACACACAGAGATCTGATCATCCGGACATAAGTAAGGAAATTCGTAACACAATATTACTTAGAGGTTTAAGGGATGATTGTTTAAATATGTTAAACATGCTTGCCAAGGGAGATATATCTAAGTAATCATATGATGAGATCTGTGAACTTGCTAAGAGGTGCTCTAGGGGAGCTGCAAGAAACAGAACAAGAGATTCCACCTATTCAAGAGTGCAAAAATCAGCCAATGGAGGAGCAACAAGAGCCGAAATAGGTAATTTACTTGAAGAATTTAAAACTGAGATGTTAAGCTCTTTTGCTTCACAAATTGACACTTTGCAGGTTAAGAAGAAGCATGTCGAAGCAGAAGCAACTCTGGCTATCTTTTGCTCGAAGTGCAGAGACAAACATCCACTAAGGGAATGCCCAATGGATAAAATACCGATCTGTACCATTTGTGAGAAAGATCACGAGACACAACAATGTCCATCTCTGCCTGGAATAAAAGCAGCATTGCAGCCAACGGAGGAAGAAGCTGAAGCAGTTTACCTGCTAACTCAAAGAATACAATGGCAACCAAAAGGAAAAGGTATGAACTCTAGTATGCCATTTAATCGTTGGAACAATTATTCTGCTTTTGGCCAAACAAATTACCCTCCCTTCAACCAAATGCAAT
>APFE030466542.1:145846-160093 GCA_000404065.3 Pinus taeda | reverse complement strand
ATTGGTCCCAAAGGCTCCCTGAGGCATTATGGGCTTACAGAACTACTTGGAGAAATACTACAGGTTTTTCTCCCTATGAATTGGTTTATGGTAAAAATGTTGTTTTTCCTGTGGAATTTGAGATTAAAACTTTAAGAACTGCTTTAGCTGTTAATCTTGATTTGACTGATGTGCAGACAGCTAGGTTGCAGCAGCTTTTGGAGTTGGATGAAAAGAGATTAGATGCCATCCATCAAACAAACATGATACAGCAACAAAGGATGAAGTGGCATGACAAAATTATCAAACACAAGCAGTTCCAAAATGGTAATTGGGCCTTACTGTATGACTCTCGGTTTGAAAATTTTCAGGGTAAGCTGCGTACACGCTGGCTTGGACCATATGAAGTAGATGATGTTTTCCCAAATGGAACGGTAAGACTTTTAACAATTGATGATGCTAAACACCTCTACTAGTCAATGGCCATAGGCTCTGTTTATATCAATGCCCTGTTTCTAAAGAAGATTTCAAGACTGCTTGCATGACTGATATTCATTATCTTTTTTTAGGAGAGTCTTCTGCTCCTCACAATATTTAATTTTCTGCACTATATTTTTAATAATACATTAGATTTATTACTAATAATCCTTGTCAAGGATTGGCATATTACAATTGAATCTTGCAGATTCTGGAAAAAGGTCATTAAGGAGGAAAGATTCATCACGAGAAGATCTGAAGCTTCAAACACAGAAGCTGTTCCCATCATTTTACCCCATTTTCCTAGCAATATCCCTTCATACCCATTTCTACATTATTCCATTATTCCCACTCCTACCATCCCTAAAATATTTTCCTTCAGTCAGTCTTTCCCATCCCTTACTGCTGAAATTATCCCCTATCAAATATTTTCCCCATTGCTTACGGACCTAAGTCATTTATACCATTTCTCTGATTTTTCCCGTTGCTGAAACACCTGTTTCAACAACGTATCGTTCATTTCTTTTCCGTTGCTGAAACACCAGTTTCAGCAACCTGTTATCATTAAAACATTATTTCTCTTCGCTGTTATATAAGATTTTTGGTTCTCCACGATTATACTTCAGATCCTTTCGGTGAAAATTTATTCAGCACTGACCAGAACCAATTACACTCCTGTTCTAAACCCCAGATTAACAGACTCTTCCATGCACATTAAGCTATTTTTTGAAGCAATCGACACTTCGAATTATTAAAAGGTAAAAATATAAGGTATAAGGTTTTAATGTAATTCAGTTAAAATATATTAAGGAGAGGATTTCATTCATAATGATTGCAGATCTTCACACACCCAATCATTATTACACCGTACGTAGGGGGGGGGGAATTCCAAAAATTGAATAATCATTTCGTATTAACCAAGCTCCGTCCCTTGTCATATCCATTTCCGCCGTCGTTTAAACCTTGCAGCCTCTGTTGCAGCAACTAGCGCGATTAGGGTCTGTGTTTACTGTGTTCAGTGCCTCTACGTATAACTCAAAGCTACAGCCATGGGAGGGTCGGCCGTTAGACATGAGCCTGGCTCCGTAAATCTTCTTCAATTGTTTCCCGAAGTATATCAGACTTTCCAACAAGCGGGATGGACAATATATTTTGAAAGATTGGGTGAATTTGACCAGGAGCAAGTCTTAGATTTTGCGCAAAACCTTCAAGAAGATTTTTCAATGGTCCAAGGGGTGCGCATTTCAGTAACAGAGGAGGACATAGCTCAGGTATCAGGGTTTCCAGCTACTGGGATTCGCTGGTTCAGCAGAAAGAAGGTTATTCTCAATGAGCAGCAAGAATTTCTTCGTCCAGACGAGCGAGTGGAACCCAGAGGCCGCGGGGTTTGTCTGCACTCAGTTCCTCAACCATGGCCATCGGTGGCAGAATTCATCAAACACTACTTAACGTGTGAAGGGTGCTACCAGGTAGTGTACAATCACGATTTTGTTTTGATGAATCATTTGAGAAACGTACAACTGATTAATATCCCCTAT
Source organism: Pinus taeda (assembly GCA_000404065.3). NCBI lineage: Eukaryota > Viridiplantae > Streptophyta > Pinopsida > Pinales > Pinaceae > Pinus > Pinus taeda. Next base: position 158,099 of record APFE030466542.1, on the reverse strand, counting down.
TATCTGCTTGGTTGTATTAAAAACATGTCTTATTATTGTAGACGCTCTAAATTCCCAATGTTATCGCTCACCCACCACCGTTTATGCCAGCTGTTGATACAGAGGGGTCTTGCTCAGCAAAACCCTCCTCTGCATGTCCCACTTCCTGATCTCCAGCTGTCTGAAATTCCCCAGCAGGCTCGAACGTCAACAACCCGAAGGTTCTCACGATACTCCGGAAATTCCCTATGAAGGACAGCAGGACGATACCCCACATTCCCCAGTTGACCCAACTTCGAGATCACCCCACTTAGCAGAGTCAACTGGCCCCACTATTTCTGTCCCTAGTGATGACTCTCTAACACCCCCGTCCCCCCCCACTCATAAAAAGAAGAGAACCCCAACAGTCTCAGTCTTGAGACGACGGACAAGGGCTACATTTCAAGTCCTTACTTCTTCCGAAAGCCCTTCCCCCAGAGAAGAACCCTCCCCTTCAAAGAAAAGGAAAGGCAGCGATTTTGCCGCCTTCCTACCAAAAAGGAAAAAGAAAATAACTGCCGAGACAGAACCTACCCCCATTCCCCCTGACCCTGCCACTATTTTGTTAAAACCCCTATCCCCATCTCATATCCCCCAACCCGTCTCATCTGGAGGTACTGCCACATAAGAACCAGTGCCCCGGGATAATACGACATTGTTCATGGCTCAAGAAGTGACTGTCCCACAAGAACCAGTCACTTACCCAGTGGCTGAAACACAAGAACCAGCCACTGAGGTACAAAAATACACCAAGCATGACGATAGTTGGAGATCAGCAGTAGCTGAAACACAAGAACCAACTATGAATGTGCCTCAACAGACTACCCCAACAGAGTCAACCAACGCACAGGGTTTACATACTATGAAATCTCTGTTGGAGGAGAATGAATTCTTGAAATCAAAATTGGAAGTGTACAAGAATGAATTAACCATGGCTGGAGAGGCTTTTGAGAAAGAACTGAACCTCTATATGCTAGCACACGCAGCCTCAATGCAAAATAAGGAGCCTTGCAAGGAATACATGTGCCATGAGTGTGGCAACATTTACCAGGGTGCAGGCTACAAAGTAGTCAAAATTCAATTATCTAAGGCATCTACATCAGCTGGAATAAAAGAGGAATACCCTACTGCTCCACAAGAACCAGTAGGGCTCCCTATAAAGCAAGAAAAAGAAACAGAACCTCAGATATCTCGTCCTTCGCAGGTTGATGCAGCCATTCAGACAGAAGCATCACCACAGTTAGTCAGTGTAGCCATTCAAACAATGTCCCAACCCACTACTGTTGATGCCAAGATACAGACCTTGCCATGGAATCAGTTGGAACAGATGAACAAATGGAAGAAACAATATGCTGAAGAACAAGATATAATATTACGCCAACATAAGTTACAATGGCAGAATCATATATATGCCAACTGGGATAGGTGGGATCAAATGATGCAACAGCTTAAGGACTACAAAAAGGAAGCCAAAGAATCTAAAGAAAAGATAGTCCTGATGTTTTCATTAGTCCAGAAGTTGATGGCTACACACAAACCCTCTGTAAACTACTCTCTCTTTCTTGCTGAACGATTAGTTTATTTTCAATTAAAAGCAATAAAAAATGGCAGACCATATGAGTTAATGACTTCAGAAAACTTTGTTGAGACCTTTAATGAGGCCCCTGAGAGTGACCAGCATTTGCTGTGTGAACTCTACCTTCATAACGAGGCCATTCCCGAGAATAGAGAAGTCAATCTTATTCCAATTGCAGGAGATATACAAACAAGGGCATTTGTCTCATTTTTGTCTAACCAGCTCACTTGGCAATCTGCGTTCACTGTAAGCAGTCATAATGAGGACAATAAACTGTTATGGATCAGACCAGAGCCTTTAAGGCCAGCCCTGTTCATAGCATAATATCATGAATTCTTACAGAAGCCAGGAATGCATAGGTACATGCAGCAACTACAGGCTTCAACACTTTCTAAGTGTCAACAGCACATTAGAGTAAAGGGTAATGCTGCAATGAAGGCCAACGTTATGTTTTGGCAGCAGTCATGCAAAGAAACACAGGACTATCACCCTTTTAATCCTCACAATATTCAAGCTGCATTATCCAAGGTTTCCAATTACATTGGTTGCATTCAACGTTGTGGAGTAAACTCGATCGGGTATCATTTCCATTTTCCAATTCTATGGCTACCTTCAGACAAATATCAGTGTCATTTCTAGTTGACCAAAAGAGATGAAACCTTGGCATGGCAAAACTTGCAGAACAACAGAGGATTCAGAGCTCCTATAGATGCCACCTTCTCCAGCTACTGCTTGAGTAATTTGCATGCTCAGTTCCAATACTCAGACTCTGATTCAGACTAGGGGTTGCCTGAGGACATGCAACATTTCTAGCTGGGGGGGATGTTAGGACTCCACTATGTATCATTTTTGCTATAGATTTTGACACCACTTTACCCTTATAACCATGATTAAAAAGAATCCCATTATCATTTTCATCCACTTTATCCCAAGGTATACAAAAACCTCTTCTTTATTATATGTTTAATCTGTTTTACATTTAATTCCACAATACTCTTATATTTTATCATTAATTGAAGTGTATCGTTGCTAACACAAGTCCAAAGATCGCAGATAAGTTATATGCGGTCGTTGCTGAAACAACTGACTCAGTTGCTGAAACAGCCGTCAAGCACGCAAATTCCGTCAGGCGTAATTTGCGATTTTGGAAGAGCTTTTTGTGGAATAGTAGCAGCAGTATGAAGACACGATTACCTGGATCATCCTGAAGATAGCATTCTTGTTGTCTCTGTTGTAACAGTATCTTTTTATGAAGAACCGAATAGTCCTGTTTTGGGAAAAAGGAACAGTTTTGAGATAATAGGGATTCGCTCTCATGTAAATTGTAAATGATGTCTCATCTTTAAAAAGAGGAGACATCACCATTAGAAGGGGTCGGTTGTTGTAAACTAAGAGAAGGACACTGTGTGAGAACTGGAGCTAGTCTCCATTTGTAATATATCAGTTACTTTGACAGATGAATAAATTCTTCTTTTGAGAATTTCAATTTAGTTCTTTCCCCCAGGGAATCTTGTGAGAGGGAAAGGGCCCTCCTTCCTCACAAGATTCACCCTTGGTTCCTGTAAATTGTTTAACTCTTTGTGTGTCTTGCATTTTACTTTAATTCTGTTCTTGGACACTAGTCATACAGTTTAGTAACACTCTGTTTTCTTTACCATTACATGTATTGAATGCATTCACTCTTAAAAGTTGAGAGACCTGTTTCTATGGATTGTATCAGTGAATGATGTCGGGAAGCAGGTGCTGAAGGTTCCTGCATAAAGGAATAGGGTCCTGCTCCCATTAATTATTTTCCTTTGTCTGCAGTGTGATTAGAAGCAAGAGAACAAGTGCTGAAGGTTCCTGTTCATGGGAATAGGGTCTTGCTCTCTTGAAGTTACCTTTCTCATAGTGTGATTAAGTGTCAGGCATCAGGTGCTGAAGTTCCTCACTAAGGGATAGGGTCCTGTTCCTGCTGTGGTTAATTGATTTCTTTCTTTGCAGATTGATCTTCCTTTGCTTGGGTTGTAACTGCAGTAGAGAAATTATTTCTGCTATAACTAAATTGACTTCAGCTTTGATTAAGTAGAGTGTGAATCAGTAGATTGGTGAGATTAATAATTATGTGCTCTTCTTTTACTACAACCTTGTTTCTGCTTTTGAAATTGAGCATATCCAGTGCGTGATTATCTTTGAAATAAAAATACTTCCTCGGGTTGACAATTTATGTGGAGCTTGAATTGTGAAAGCAATTAAAGCGACCAACACTAGTGTCAGTTTTACCTCCAATTTTGGCATTTTTTCTTTTTCTTTTTAGGCTAGAGACATGTTTCGACATATTTAAACCATAAGATTTTTTGTTGATCACATAAACCAGTATATTTGGGGAGGCATTCAGTTAGGAACTATAATAGGTTTTCATGCTTGTTGGACTACCTTGTAACCCCTTTGTTTATCACTTCAAGTAGTAGCGCATTAGACAGAACCACACACGGACTAAAACCATGCACAAACTACACTTTTACATACCCTTGGCTATATCAGAACCCCCCCTGGGGTAGCCTAAAACCTAACCTTAGACAAGTCATCAACCATATTTCTACCACAATACACTGAGGATAACACTTAGGGATATTACTTGCACGTATAGAAGGGTAGTCGGGTAATACAACTAAGGGTGCAGATGCTACTCCTTAGTTGGTGCTCTAAAATATTGGGGCAAGTACTACTATTGGACCCCTATGTATATCATGATATGTAGCATATGAAAATCCTTTGTGTCCATATTTCCTTCAATTATATGAAGATCTCCCCCCCACCCCCCACTTTTCGTCCATCTTAGATCCAACAGCTAGGGTTCGATCATCGCTATACATGTGAGATATAGAAATTGGGGTTTTTTTTCCGTCGTACATATTAGATTCAACAGTTTGGGTTTTCACAACACAGATTAGAATCTTTGTGTATTGAGGACTTTAGTCACTTTAGTATCGAGACTTTGTGGTTTCTACTACTACAATCCAGCCCCGATTTTCGTAGGATTTTGGCAGTATTAAGAATTTTGGACTTCAGTCATTGTAGTATTCATCGGCTACGAGTAAAAATCCTTTCAAAGTAAAAGAAATTTTTTGGTCTTATCGCAAGAGACTTGCAAGAGACCTAGCCCATAAAATCCAAGATGATCAGTTGATCGCAGTGCTACCATTCACCTATAAGTCCCCAAATTTTCATGCAGTCCAAATTTTTTCCCGACACAACTTAAAGTCAGCCACATCACTAGAATTCTAAGCTTGCCCTCTTTCCAATCATACTACTCTTAAGTAATTTCAAAATTTTACCAAGTCTAGTCTATGCACAATACCATGTGTCAAGTTACAGATGTAGAGAAAGTCGAATCCCTCGAGAAAAAAATCAATGACTTCAAGACATCCTTTAATGACATAATCACAATAGTAGTACTATAATACTTGAGAACATCTCACTAATCCAAGAGTGGATAAGATAATGTTGATTCCCACATAGAAGGAGAATCCAATGATCACATTTATTTCCATGAAGTTCACCAATATTCGAGCCACCAGACACCCAAGCTAGACATGTACAAATTTGATGCCTCTAAGTTGACTGTATGGGTGGCACAAATGAAACAATATTTCCACCATAACAATATCTGGGATGATGACACAAAAATACATGTGGGAGATATTTACTTGGACCAAGAGAGACGGTAGTGGTGGTACTGGCATAAAAAATGCTACCTAGGGAGGAAAATTTGGAACATGTTCTCAAAAGCCATTTGGGACCATTTTGATCGGGAATCTTACTTTCTATTTCATCTCATTAAGCTTAGGAAAATGGGTATAGTACGTGACTACGTTGCAACCTTTGAAAAATTGTCCATCTGGACTAAAGGACTAACAGATGCCTTTTACTTGGAATGTTTCATCGGTGGTCTAAAGAAACCCATTCAAGCCCATGTTTGAATGCATCACCCAACTACTTGGTTGGAAGCATACACAAAGGCCTTAGATGTAGAAGTCACTTAAAATTCCCATTCCAATTGTCCAAATTTTATTACATGGGCACGTCCCACCCCGACTACGAGCCCCACCCAAACAATTTAGGTAAAAAAGTTGTTTCCGAAATAAATGGCTCAAAGAAAGAAATAAGGACTCTACTACTACTGTGATGACAAATACTCCCTAGGACATAAATGGAAGGAACCAAATTCTTTCAAATTGACACTAGTGAAAGCAAATTTTCCAATGAAGCTACATCCACTGAAGTTCTTGAGGAGGAAGAGGGTGAAACCCAAACAACCTTGGACACTGATACTACAAATATGCCAGATGAGCTAATTATCTAACTCCATGCCCTGACCAACATTTCTTCTCCCCAAACTCTCAGAATTCAAGTTTTTATTAAACATTAGCTAGTAGTGGTGTTGATTGATAGTGGTAGCACACATAACTTTGTCTATAAGAGAGTAGTAGAAGTCGTTCATTGTTTTGTTAGGGCGGTATCTCATTTCCAAGGATTTATCGCTGATGTGGGGACCATGAAATGTGAAGAATTCTATGAAAATATTAAGCTTTAGATGGGGGATTATCACCTCAAAACCCAGATGTTTTCCATGGAAATGGGTGGATGTGAAATTGTCCTTGGTGCTATATGGCTTCACATATTGGTCCCTCTCATAATGTAATTCCATGAGATATATGTGAGCTTTAAGCAGAACGATCACACTTATACACTACAGGGACTCTAGGTAGGTGTTCCTACTATCGTTAGCTCGCATCGAATGGAAAAGGTTTTAAAAAGTGGTTTTCATGGGATAGTAACACAATTTAATGCCATCCATGCCATTGAATCCACTCCTCCTAAAATTCATTCGATATGCAACAAGTATTAGATCACCACCAGTGGGTCTTTTACAAACCTAAGGAACTCCCACCCACTAGAGGTGAACATGATCATAACATCCCTTTTCTCCTAAGTACCCAACTGCCAAATGTCCACCCCTATCAATATCTTTTTCTACAAAAGAATAAAATTGAAAAATCATCAAGGAATTCCTCGAAGCTAGCGTTATTCGTTCCAACATCAGCCATTATCCATCTCAAGTGGTCATGATTTTAAAGAAAGATGGTGAATGACACACGTGTCCAAACTTTAGGGTCCTCAACAAGCTCACTATCAAGGAAAAATTTCCTATTCCAGTAGTTGATGATCTGCTTAATGAATTGCATGGTGCCAAATTTTTTACCAAGTTGAACCTATGCTTAGGCTACCACCAAATATAGATGAAGGAAGTGACATTCCCAAGACAACCTTTCGAACTCGTGAAGGACATTATCAATTTATGGTCATGCCATTTGATCTCTATAATGCCCCATCCACTTTTTAGAGCCTCATGAACCACTTTCTGAAACCATATATTAGAAAATTTGTCTTGTTATTTTTTGAAGACATCCTCATCTACCACATAACATGGGACACAGACCTTCGGCATGTTGACCAAGTACTGTAGCTGCTCCAAGATCACAAATTATTTGTCAAATTATACAAGTGTTCCTTTGGCATGGAAGAAGTAGAGCATTTGGGTCACATTGTGAACTGTGAAGGAGTGAGGGCTAATTCGAAAAATATTCAGGAAATGCAAGATTGGACCCAACCAAAAACCTTGAAGAGTTTGAGGAGATTCTTTCCAATTAGAGGAAATTTGATTTTAAATAATTAACATTGAATTTCCATGTCATACTATGTAAGTCAACCAAAATCCTTTAAAATTCAAAAGAGATACATGTGCGACTAGGAACTGACAATTATTTTAATAATATAAGTTACCTAATTTAAGTGTGAACAGTGCCTAAGTGACCGAAAAATACATTAAATATTAAAAGTAAAAATTAATATCGTATTCTATCAAATTTATAATATTGAGAATATTTTTAATGAAGGGTAAAATAAGGGTTGAGTGTGTTTTTAATGACGTGTAAACTAATTTAAATTTTAAATAAACTTTTTAATATATAATATATATATATATATATAATATATATATTATATATATATTTGTGTTTGTGTGTGTAAATTTAAAAATTTAAAATTAGTTACGCCTCATTAAAAAAACACACTCAACCCATATTTTACCCTTCACTAAAAAATTATTTATATATATATATATATATATATATATATATATAATAAGTGCATTTATTTGGGTAATTTAAATTCAACTTTCAAAAATTACTTTTTTTAAATTTAATTTAAATTGTATTAATTTAAATATAAAATATATATACTGTTATTTTTGATAAAAGTGATGTTTATTTGGGTGATTTAAATTCAAGCTTCAAATTTAATGTACATATTAAATTTGATTTTTAATTTAATTTGGGTAATTTAAAGTTAAATTTAAATTTTAAATTTATTTTTTTCAATATAAATTTTATTAAATCTTGTGCTAATACATTAATTTAAATATAAAATATATTACAATTATTTTGATAAACGTGACATTTACTTGGGTAATTTTGACAAAAGTAAAATAGTAAAAATGATATATTAAAAAATTGTCTACATGGAATTATTTTATTAGTTTCATAATTTTTTCTTAAGTGGCTATTTTTGAGTTGAAATGTCCTCTGATCAGGTCCCACAGACTACTATCACAAATTTGTTAGCCATTATAGACACATTTCCCGACCCCTCACTAATATTCTGAAGAAAAAATCATTTCTCTAAACTGACACAGCTCAGTAGGCCTTCTTTGCTCTCAAACAAACCATGTGCTCCACTATAGCATTGGCCTTTCCAAGCTTCACAAAACCTTTTTTGATTGAATGTGATGCTTCAGGTATGGGCATTAGTGCAGTATTAACACAAGAACGTAGACCATTGGCTTTCACTAGTTGACAACTTAGTGAAGAACATCTGGGTCAATCTACATATGATAAACAAATAATGGGCATATTACATGCAGTACACACTTGGATACCATACTTATTGGGGTGTCATTTCTAAATTCGCAATGACCAGCATAGCCTAACATATTTCCTAGAGCAGTGTCTATTATCGCCACAACAAAATAAATGGTTCACAAAAATGTTGGGTTATGATTATGAGATAGTTGGCAAGAAGGGGTGTGACATTCTAGTGGTCAATGCCTTATCATGCCAATTTAAGGAAGAGGGCACCATGTTATCGCTCTATCTACCCATACTAGATTGGATATAAGCAACTTGTCATGAATGGTTCTTCCATTTCCTCTTCATCCCATCTCATTAACATATTATGAAAAGATCCTAAGTCCTCAAAGGATTACTCTTGGAAGGATGAAGTTATTTACTGTCAAGATTAGACAATGTTATCCGTGACCTCCACCCTGAAACCACACATCTTGGAAGAGTTTCACTGCTCTCCAATTGCATTACATTCAAGCTTTTTGAAGACTTATGCATGAGCACAACATTCTTTCTTTTGGGCCAGCATGGAGCACAACATTCTTACCTTTGTAGTTGAATGTGAAGTATGGCAACACAACAAAGGGGAAATGATCAAGCTACTAGGAACCTTACAACCTGTCCCACTCCCTGCTTCTGTCTAGATGGATGTTTCCATGGATTTCATTATAGGTCTCCCAAAGTCAAGCAACAAATAAGTCATCATGGTGGTTGTTGACATACTTTCCAACTATGCTCATGTTGGTGCTCTACCACACCCATTTACCCCAACATTGGTGGCTTAGGTTTTCATAGACCAAATATTCAAACTACATGGCATGCCGAATTCCATTATGCTTGAATGAGACCTAATTTTCACCATCAAATTTTGGCAAGAACTTTTCAAGCTACAGGGCACACAACTCCAACAGGGTACAACTGATCATCCCTAAATTGGTGATCAAACATAAGCAATCAAAAAATGTTTAGAGACCTATCTTCGATGCTTCACTTCAGACAAGCAACATCAATGGGTAGAGTGGATGCCTTAAACTAAATGGTTGTATAATACTAACTATCATGAATCCACCAAGATAATTCCATATGAGGTAGTGTATGGACAACTCCGACCTTCACCAGCATCTTATATCCCTAGATCTTCCAAAGTATAGGCAATTGATAAGCTCCTGCAGAACCATGCCACTATGATCGCTCATCTCAAAGATAACCTACATCAAGCTCAAAATTTAATGAAGAAATAAGCCAAATGACACTATTCAGAGAGGTCATTTGAAGTAGGTAACTAAGTGTTCCTGTGACTCTAACCTTAGAATCAAACCTCTCTTAAGGAAAAGGTTTTCCAAAAACTAGCCCCAAAATTCTATGGGCCTTATCAAGTACTTCAGCATATAGGAGGAGTCACTTGCAAACTGGCCCTCATGACTACCTCAAAAATCGACCCAATCTTCCATTTGTTCTGCCTCAAGAAAGTTGTGTGGAACAATTGTAGACTTCAAACAAGACTACCATAAATGGATGAGGAAGGTTGACTTCGACTCTGACCTAAATAGGTCCTGAACACTCGCGAAAGACATCGTCGTGACCACACTATTAAGGAAGTCTTCATCAAGTGGAACGACACCTCTCTATAAGATGCAACATGGGAACAAACCATTATTCTTTAGTAGTTTCCGCAACTTCAGCCTTGAAGAAAATGCTTCTTTTGATGGGGTAGGGCATGTTAGGGTCCAACCCTAACCCATTTCATTATGTAATAAGCCCAAGGGGCCTTGTGAGAGTCATAGTTAGTTATTTGAATCACTAAAGCCTGTAAGCGGTTATCCACATTAATAATAATTATAAGTGGTTGACTCGTATTAGAGAGAAGGGACCACTATTAGTTATAAATGGGCCATAGTTAATATATAAAGTGGCTAACCTATATTATGCAAGGGATCACTAGTAGTTAGGGTTTTGGATGTCATCAAGCTATAAATAGGCTTAGATAGCATGGGAAGAATCATCAAATTTTATTGTAATTGAGCTCTGCTCTGTTGGAGGTTCCCCCTCGAAAAGGCAAGTGAACATTTTATCCTGCTTCTAAACAGTAAAATATCTTTACAGCATGTTTCAATTCATGTTATATTTCTATGTTTTTGGCATTATTGTTTCGTACTTTTGGCACTATGTTATTCTTGCAGGTCACGTGCATAACAATCCAATTGCAGATCAAGCCTAATATATGCTTGCTTATTCTATTTAAATGAGGTCAAATCTCTTCTTTTTATAGCCCTTCAAAGAGGCTCCATTAGCCCTCTCTAGGTTGACCTCTCTAGGTTGACTTCTTCTTGGTTGGATGATTTGGCTTTGGGATCATTCTAGACACTTCCAAATACAAAGTACTTTTTCTTTTCATGATACAAATGCTCAGAATGGTCTTTTACATTATGAATAGGACACTTAGACTCATGTAAACCCTAAGACGCCTAATGACAAATATTTTGACAATGAAACCCATGCTTTTACAAAATTAAATTTTTCTTTTGTTCTTACATCATTTTCATTCTCCATTTTATAGATACATGAGTCAAATGACAATTATGAAGAAACAAATTAGTTACATTTTCCCACACTAAGGGAATTTAAGCTGTCAAAATCACCCTCCTAGGCCACACCAACCATTAGCATGGATGAATTTTTGCCCACATAGTTTTGAACCAGTGACCTAACTTGTTGCTTGAGGAGCCACGACCTAAGAGCATCTAAACCATCAAAATCACCCGGGGATCACACCTGGACCATGCCACACTAGCCTTCAGTATCATTGGATCTTTGTCCATGAGGTTTTGAACTTGTGACATTTCCACGATGAAGTTCCTTAACATAACGCCCTAGATATTTACCCATGAGGTTTTGAACCAGTGACATTTTCACCTTGAAGTGCCTTAACAAAACACCATATCATCACTAATGGGATTGATTATGGAGATTTGAACATTAAATATTATGAATTTCATACATTACATAATACTTCATAATATGGTGTTTGCCAACTTCACCATCCTCTTAAGCTACAAATATTTTAAAAATATTATTTTAATATATAATAAATTATTCACCATTAATAATGTCTATTATAATTTTTTAAATAATATTGATATTACTTAAAAGTTTTGTTATTTTACTATAAAAAATGAATCCATAAAAATATATTTAAATATTTAAATAATATTTTGTAATAATAAATAATATTTAATATAAATAATAATAATGATATAATATTTAATTAGAATTTCTTAAAAACCTTTATATTTAATTCGCATAAAAACCTTTTTTAAGTTGAATATTTATTTTTCCTAATAAAATTGTAGTAATAAAAGTATGATCACAGGTTTATATTAAAAATTCATTGTTTCATTATATATGAAGACTCGTGTTCTTTATTGTAGAATTTGACAATTTGGGAGCATTATAACTTCAGGAGGACTTTCCTCCAATATATTACAGATATAAAATATCTTAAATATGCACACACTTAATTTTTTCAAATTTTTATTGGGCGAAGGATAATTACATTTTTTCTTGTCTTTTTAAAATTTTCTTTGGGTTACAAATAATAATTGATTTTTTTGGTTAGATTTTAGACTTTTGTAATTTATATTGTAAATAAAAATGTTTTTGAGATTAATAATATTATTAGGATTTGGTCTTTTGAATCAATTAATATGGTTCATTC